>VUQS01024084.1:20344-34441 GCA_015108495.1 Heterochromis multidens | reverse complement strand
GCCCAAAATTACACGGGAGGAGCTTGTTAATGATCTGAAGGGAGTTGGGACCACAGTCACCAACAACACCATTGGTAACAGACTAGGCCGTAATGGACTGAAATCTTGCAGTGCCCGCAAGGTCCCCCTGCTCAAGAAGCACATGTACAGGCCTGTCTTAAGTTTGCCAGTGAACATCTAAATGATTCAGAGAAAGCTTGGGAGAAAGTGCTGTGGTCACATCGAGGTCTTTGGCATCAACTCGACCCGTTGTGTTTGGAGGAAGAGAAATGGTGAGTATGACCCAAAGAACACCATCCCCACAGTCAAGCACAGAGGTGGAAACATCATGATTTGGGGCTGTTTTTCTGCTAAGGGTACAGGACGACTTCACCGCATTGACGTGCCAATAGACAGTGCAATGTACCGTAAAATCTTGGATGAGAACCTCCTTTCCTCAGCCAGAACACTGAAGATGGGTCATAGATTGGTCTTCCAGCATGACAATGACCTATAACATACCGCCAAGGCAACAAAGAAGTGGCTAAAGAAGAGCCACATTAAGGTCATGGAGTGGCCAAGCCAGTCTCCAGACCTCAATCCTATAGAAAATGTGTGGAGGGAGCTGAAGCTTCGAGTTGCCAAGCGGCAGCAAAGGAAGCTAAAGGAGGAGTGGACCAAAATCCCTCCTGAGATGTGTGCAAACCTGGTGACCAACTACAAGAAATGTGTTACCACTGTGCTTGCCATAAAGGGTTTCTCCACCAAGTACTAAGTCATGTTTTACTTGAGAATCAAATACGTATTTCACTCAATGACATGCAAATGATGACATCCATTTATAACTTTTATGTAATGTGTTTTTCCTGGATTTTTGGTTGATATTCTGTCTCTCTCCATATAAATGAAACTACCATAAAAATTAGAGCCTGTTCGTTTCTTTGTAAGTGGGCACAAACTTACAAATTCATCTGGGGATCAAATAATTATTTCCCCCACTGTATTCATTTCAAAGGTTGACATATTTACAAGTGCATGAGCCTGCAGCAGGTATTCCCTGTGTGCAGTAGCAGAGTCATTAAAGGAAATAACCGATCTTATCAGTTGCCCTTTCTGACCAGAAATCCTCTAATATGGGCTAGCACACTTTGTATGAGTAAAGAGAAATGTGCACAGAGTGATAGCTGGTGGATACTGAGCTAAATGCAGGCTGGCATTTACACTATTTGCTGTGTGTTGTCTTTGCAGGTACTTTTATGGTGCCCTTTCTGTCTCTGTGCCTTCCAGCTAAAACGGCTTGAACTGCCTGAACTCAACAACCATTTGCTCCAGCCACTGTCTATTGATGAGCCCATCTGTTCAAAGACGTATCGATTTCAGAGTCTCAGCCGAGACATATTCAACCTCCATTTCCCCTTTAATGGCGCTTCCTCCAGTGACATTTCAGCGCTGGCGAAGAATGATGAATAGGTAGACAATATTGAAAACAGATAAACGTGAGAGAAGAGAATGCACTCAAGTGACACGGTTAAAATTGCCAATCCAAGACGTCTGAAGTCTAAAAGGTCTCAGGAGTATTTGCTACAAGGGCACATAAAGTGAGAAAGGTTACAATATAAATGTTTGAGATAAGTAAATCAAAAAGGCGCATAGGAATTGGAATTAGATTCCTTTATTGTCATTGTAGCAGAGCTTACAATGAAATAAGTTATGGAAGTCCTGCAATATTAAAGTCCAACTGAACTTACATTTAGTCATCTCTTTTTGTAGTCAAAAATAAGGTTGATTTGATCTTTAAATTTAGTGTTTATAGTTTATTTTAATGGATAAAAGGAAGAAAAGGGGTCAACCAGAAATACTTCTCTCCTCTCAGCCAGCTGGAGGGGTATTTGGTGTCTCGGTTTGATTGACAGCATCTACCAGGCAGAGCACACATGGGTACGCAATGTTTATTTATTTATTTATTAATAGATAGGGTATTGAAAAGTAAAAACCAAAACCAGCAACTGTAGTGACCTACGTAACATTTTCAGGTACTTTTCATGTCACGGCTCCTGGTTTTGGTCCTGGTGTTTTCTATTTTTCTGTTTGGAATTCTTGTTTTGGATGCTTATTTGATGTATCTAGCTAGTTTTGTGATATCTTGCGTTCTAGTTCACACCTTGTCTATTATTTGTAGTAGCAGTAACAGTTGTAATAGTTGTCTGTGTTTCTGTTTGTGCCTCACTCTGTCTCATTTCAGAGCTTAAGCTTTGGTCCCTTTGTGTTTCCTTTTCGTTTCCTTCCGTGGCTATCGTCACCTGTGTGTTATTATTTTCACCTGTTTCTGTTTCCCAATTATCCCTCAGTGTATAAATAGTCCTATCTCCCTCTTTGTAGAATTGTCTGTTGTCTTACCGGTTTTCCTTGTGTGGGGTTTTCCTTGTCTTTTTGGATTTTTCACCTTTTGTTGTTTCTTTTTTTTCCCCCAGCTTTGAAATAAGGCTCACTTTTTGTTTTACTCCGTTTGTTCTGCATTTGTTTGAACTGAAGCATTTCAGTGTTACAGCTGACCAGAAAAATAGCTAGTGCATAGTGATGCTGGCAGAGCCCCTTTCTCATTGAGTGTTTTAGTTGTGTTTTAAACAAGCTAAGGAGCAGAAGCCTGTAGTACAAAGCAGGATTTGGGCTTATTCAGGAAACTTCAGGGCTAACCCTTAGTTTTCAGTATTACAAAGACAGTTCACTTCTTAGCGGAGTACATTACCATGGCAACTTGTACATAACTTGCTACAGAGAAGGTTATGCTCGAGATTAGAGATCAGCAGATATGAAATCACTGCCTACTGACAATCAGTTCTCTGGAAAATGGTGTCACCATTCCAGGAATATCTGAGGAATATTCCGGGAATGGTGCAGATAGTAAGAGCAGCTAAATTTGTTTAATAGCATCTGAAGTCTCTGTCTCTCCCCAATGAGCATCAGTAAGAAATTTAGATTCCTAGATTTTGTTTTTCCTGCTGCAAACAATTTTACAACAATTTTACTGTTCTACTTGACCTTATACCAAATTTGCATGAAGACGAAGCGTACAATTAAATTATGTTGTTATATTTATTCTTTACCCACTCTCAGGCATAAAACACCACCAAGGCTGCAGCTGAAAGGATAATAACTGTGTTTAGATGTGTATTCTACACATCTAAACATTAATTTAATGGAATAACAATTATTATACAACAGATTCATGTCTTAATGATAGAGCTGTGACACTGAGAAGTCTGTTGACTTACACAGGTGGCATTTTTAATGGCTTTCTTTCCTGGCTTCAAATGGACTTTTAATATGGTAGTTCTTACTAACCAAAGCACTTTAATCGCACAGACATTCATTCAATGTTTTTAGTACTCTTCCTCTCCCACACACACTCACACTGCTGTTTAGTCTGCAGTAGCTGTGCTGCTTTCAGTCTGTATTATGTGTTGAACCTCTTCATATTTTTTTTAGTATTATAGTTTTTTTTCTTTTTTGTAAGATATGCTGCTCTGCCAGTAGATCTGTCCCTGTTTATGATTGGTCAGATGCTGCCAACGCTATCCTTTTCATGTGAAAGTTGATAACTACCTTCGTGTGACTGCCAGTGTTAGGGTATCTGAAGCCAGATAACGGAAAGATATTCTGGGTATGCTGAACTTGTTTCTTAGAACAGGGCCCAGAACAGAACGTATGTTTATGTTTGCCAGCTAGATGCAAATGAGCTAATTTTGGTTGTTTAAAATCTATGGCTCAACCTGTCATCTGGCTGATAGTGAGTCAGTATGGCTGACAAAACAAATTTGATTGGCTATGTGGAAACAAGTTCTCCTTCTACAGAGATGAGGAACAAACAGAAGGCCAAACAAATTAGTGCAAAGGAGAAAATGTCTTGATGCCAGACTGAAATTTAAATTGGTGCATAATTCTTTTCTCAAAAGGAAGCTATGCTGTACCATAAAGAGAGGCAAGCTAACTCCAGTGTTATTTTAAGCTTTTTAAAAGGTGCTGATGCAAGAAAGATGGTCAACTATGTTCATTTGAGCTTTAATCTAGATTTTAATATTTTGGAGCTCCCTTTTTCTTTGCTGCAGCTCACAATTTCCCGCTAACACTGCCCACAGCAGCGATGGAACCAATGGTCTTGACTTCTGTCATTCTGCTGCACAGACAATCCCGTCTGGTCACCAAGTTCCAGTCCTGACACCTCCATTTATCTCTGAAGTAAAGCCATTAAATGTATGCCTTAACAACTAAAGATTTATGGAAATTCTCACCATCATTAACCATGTGGTAATCAAGGTTGAACGGACCAAAGCTGAAAGGACTCCAAATCACGTTGACAGCTTTTGAGACTAAATCACTCGTGATCATTTTCAGTCTCCTTCCAGAAATGTTCGTATCAGATCAGCCATTTGCATCATCTTATAGCATCTCTCACAGCATACAGCTGCTATGATTAGAAGAAGATGCTGTTACAAATGAGAGCTTATCCTATGTGGAGGGTGGCAGACAACAAATGATACTGCACTGAGCATTCATCTGAATCCCCTGAAGACAAGACAAATGTTAATCTGACGCTAATCCAGCATCAGAGACGCTCTAGTTCTCCAGCAAAAATCAAGTTATATAACAAGTGATTCTTTATGGAGAACCTTACTGGGAAGTCTATATGAAACTCAATCAGGCACTTTCTTCTGACTGGGTTTCAATCAGAAGAACGTACTTGATTGAACAAACCAGTGAACTGTACACCAAAAAAAATTCATCATCAATCATTTCAAAGCACTGATTTAGAAGCGTTATCAACTCTGATTTCTAATGTAAAGACAAATATTCACAGGTGACGCGTTGTGGAAGACAAACCACAAGAGATCAACGAGGGTAGAAAAGAAGAGCAAATTATGTATTGCAGTGTGCAAAAGAGATGAGAGGCGAAGAGCAGTGAACATACCCACTGATCCGGGCTGCGTGTCTATCATGTGGAAGATGGATTATACACAGAAAATAGAAGATAAAGATGGTAGAATTATATATCATAGCAATGTAAAAGATAAGGAAACACACTTGCAGCACAGGAAAGACTGACGAGTGAGTGCTAATTACTAAAAAATTTAACCACATGGTTTTGATCTCATGTTCAGTTCTCTCTACTATACCATCCTCTTTACTTTCACTACGCTGGTACAGTAATGTGCAAAAGTCTTTAGCCACCCCTCATTTTTTTCCTTTTTTTCTCTTCTACTTTTCTGTATTGTCCTGCTTTGTTTTATTCCAATTAGCTGTTCAGCTCTTTGGTCAACCTGTGTTGTTTTTAAATGTGCTTATAAATAAATTGACTTGACTTGACTTGACATATTTCTTTATGTTTTGCTAGGAAAATGGGAAATAGGTGCTGTAATTTATTGAAATTTCCAAACATACATAGAAATACAGTATATAAGGCAGAAATAGAGTTTGTACAATGCTAACAAACTTGAAAGACAATATTTGGTATGACTACCTTTATTCTTCAACACAGCCTGAACTCTCTTACGCAGCTTACTTGTCATTTCTTTAAGTAGTCTTCAGGAATACTTCTCCAGGCTTCTTGAAGGACATTCAAAGCTGTTCTTTGGATGTTGGCTGCCTTTTGTTCCGTTCTCTGTCAAGATGATCCCACACTGCTTCAATAATGTTTAGGTCCGGATTCTGGGGGAGGCCAATCCATGACTGATAGGGTTCCATGTGTTTTTCTATCCAGGTATGCTTTTACTGCATTGGCAGTGTATTTGAGATCATTATCATGCTGCCAATCAGACGCTTTCCACATGGTATTGCAGGTGGATCAAAATCTGATCTGTGCTTTTCTACATTCATAATTCCATCAATTTTGACAAGATCCCCAACACCACTAGCTGAAATGTAGCCTCAAAACATGCCTGAGCCTCCCCCATGTTGGCTGTAGACACTTAGTGTTGTACCTCTCTCCTGACCTCTTCCGAACACAATGAAGAGAATTTGAACCAAAAATTTCAAATGTGGATTCATCACTCCATAATCCTGTTGTCACTGATTTCCAGCCCAGTTCTTGTGTAATTTGACATATCTTAGCCTTTTCTCCCTGTTTCCCCTCCTTAAGAATGGCTTCTTGACAGCCAGGCTTCGGCAAACAATAGATGGATCAACTGAAGGGTCAGATGTATCTCTCAGGTCCTGTGTCAGGCCTTTGTTGTTTTTTTTCCTATTTCTTACAGACATGACTTTCAGATACTGTTTATCTGCTGTAAATAGTTGTTAGATTTGACACTTCTTCTTTTGTCCTCCAATTGTCCAGGTTCCTCTTCTTTTTTTTTTTAAGGACAGACTGCACACCATGCCCAGATATACCAAGTTTTCAGCTAATAGTTCTTTGGGAATCACCTTGTTGGTGTAAAAATACTATTTTATGCCTGTCAAATTGTGTTGTCTTTGGCATTTTCTAAAGAAATGGGAACAAATGATGTGTTTTTGCTGGCTGGGTTGCTAACAATAAAGTGCCTAAAGATACAATTTAAAACAGGTTATTTGCTAAGTTGTCTGTTCTGTGTAAACACAAAACTGGTTCATCCCTTAAGTTAGGTGGCTTTTCTATCCTTGAATGATTCATAGGTCAGACAAAAAAAAACAATCCTCCGAAAATGCTCAGGTACAAGAACTGGACTGAAAATGAGTGAAAAGCAACCAATCTCCAAAGAAAAACTTTAAAAGACATTCAGAAAGCCTGGAGAACTATTGCTAAAGACCACTTTGAAAAAAGAAAGAAAGTCTGGCTCCTTGGAAGCAAAATATAAAGAAATGAGGAGTGGCTCAAGACTTTTGCACATTACTGTAAATGTAATCCAAATCTATTGTCAACTGATTTTTTCTATGTAAGCTTTTTATTTCAATTTTAAAAAAGAAAATCTGCAGGTATATTATGCTGTTTATTTTAGTGTTAATCAAATGGGCAAAGGTAAAGAAAACACATGACACCTGCAGTAATTCCAGGACATTCCCTTCATCCTCATCAATATTCATAGGGGCCCAGACCTCTCTGCAGTCAGGGTCCCCAGGCCACTGAAATGAGCCTATTTTGCCCATTAATCTTCTAACAGTACTGGAACATGTTAAAAATATTATATTTAGCTGACTGCATTTATTACAACCGCCTCTTTTGGATATCAGAACACAGTGGGACATACGTACATTAAATGACTCAGAGATGGTTTATGAAGAATCGAAGTCTCTTGATGCATGCTCAATAATCCAGGTAAAAGAATCCCAAAAAGCTGAATCTGTTCATCTGGACGTAGCGTTTTTTTAGTGGGAGAAACGTTTCGTCACCTCTGGTGACTTCCTCAGTCTCAGCTGACTGCAGGCTTCCCCAACCATATTTTATAATATACTATTTCTTTTTAATTATAAGGGATCTAAACTGCTGGAAAAAAAAAAAAATAAGGCAACGTAAGCTGAAAACCCACTTCTATGTCCTTCAGGACCTGTAACTCAGAAAATTTTCACAGTATGAAGGTAAAATTTTGCATGGCTTCACTAAAGTTACTGTACACACGCACACACATTAAATAAAAAAAATCAAATTTTAAAAATCAGCTGATTCTGAGGGGGTCAGGTGGGAAGCACTCATTGATTTTTCGTGGAATGACCCAACAGCAATGCATGCCATAAGCCAGGTTTTAAGCTGACAGCTCTCTAGTACACAGTCTGTGTGAAGCTGGATTGTGTGGATGTGTAAACAGCTCAAATAATATTCTGCTGCATTCATCACCAGCAGGCAGGTGTGTTCCCCTCCTCCTCCTCCTGCAGCTCCCTCACCTAAACCACACAAAGTATTTCCAGTAGTACTAAGACATCTCAAGTGGACCATTTCCAGCTGTGTGCTACAAGTGAGACAGAACACTTATGAAAATATCCTGATTCTCCAAACAGTGTCTGGAGTTCACGTGTGAACACAGCTATAGAAGAGAAGATTGACACCACTCTGGTATGAAGGCGTGACAAAGTTATGGTGTTCACTTTCCTTTACAAAGAGCCAGACCTGCTGCCTCCACTGTTTTTGCAAAGCTAAGCAAACCAGCTGTAGCTTCATATTTGCTGCACAGCCACGAGAGTGGTATCAATCTCGTCATTCAACTCTCAGCATGAAAGTCTATAACTGTATCAGTATGTCCCTTATCTGAAAGAGTTTATGTGAATTAATAACACAAACATGATAACATGAATATAAACCATTTGAAACAGGAGAATAATTACCTTCTTCTTGTAATTCATCTTCAGTCTTGCAGTAACATCTAAACAAGGACCTTTGAGACAAAAATATAAAGGACAAGTAAAGCTCTGAGAACATTTTACAAAACCACACACAGCCATAAGAAGGCTTGCAGACTGACAGAAAACCTTAAAACTTTGAGTCAAAGACTTGGAAGACTTTTGACATTTTGTGACCTTTGAGATGAATGTGCTCCTTATTCACTTAACAGAAGAACTTAAAGAAGTGCCTGGAGGAATTGACAACATGGCTCTTAAGTGATTTGTCAAGAATTAATATCAAAATACTCACAATGAAAAGGCCAGTGATGCAAGTAATGTTTCAAAGCAAAATCTGTGTGGTTTACTGGTTTATGTTATCCACCAAGCAAGAACAAAAAAAAAACAAAAAAAACAAACAGTATAGCTCCTGCTGCCTCTCTTCTGTAGTAACCAGATACACCTGTTACATACCTGCCTACCTACCTCTATAACCTAATGTGTCCATAATTTTATTTAAAAAAATACAAATAAAATGAACAATAAAGTAGTGAAAAATAAGCCAAATAAACTAAAGTTGGTAGCAAAATAAAGAAAACCATACTAAATAAAGCTGAAGTCATAGAATGTTCATCATCTTCTAATTAAGGAGCTCCTGCATATGTTTTTAATGTTACCTGTGACTGGTCGATCACCAGCCAGCGCTCTGTGCTCGTCTGCATATCCTGACCGCTCAGAGGCTCCCGCAGTCTGACCTTTACTTCAACACGACCTCCTGTTGGTTTCCGGCCGTCCATCACCTGACACGGGAAACACTGGGATCACATCCTGACACTCTCAGACATACGGCCTCCTGATTTCTCTCTTAATGAATTAACCTAACAACTCCACACATCCATCTCCTCATCCTTTTCAAACCAAACACCACTCACTTCAACGATCTCCCTGATTTCACTCTGAGACTCCAGCTTGTCCAGCTTCACCAGGGCCGTCCCGATCGGCTTGTCGCTCCGCAGGAAACCGCTGTGAGATGACAAGGTTACACTCATGAGCCACAGCATAGGACAGTGTGTGTGAAATAAGAAAAAATAAATAAATAAAAATCAAGCTTTACCTTTAAACATCCACCAAGTCATTGGCAACCCGTCCAAGATTAGGGGTTGGGGATGGTTTTAACATCCACCCAAATGGAAAACCTCATCAGAAAAACCGGGATGCCAAAATGTACAAGACTGGATTTTCAGACTTTAGGTTGCGAGGATTTTTGGTGGCTCACCAGTCTCTGAGCTGGTTGACACGTTCATATAATATTATGTTGTGATAAGAAACTAAACCTGAGTACTCCTATCATCATCATTCTAGTTATTATGCGTTTTTCCACTTCTTTTTTGCAGCATATCAAAACTTTACCAGTAATCCCTCACAGTAAACATCCAGTCGCAGGACTGATTTGACTAATTTTTCACATTTAGCTGAAATAAAGGGGCACAATTGCACCCTTTCTTGTGTTAAAGTCACATTGTTGTTACATGCTAATGACTAAGGAGCAGCAGCTCATCGCAGATTTTAAAAGCTCACTGTGTGTCGACCTGCTGTGCGGCCAGCGGCACCTGGGACTCACCCTTTGTGCAGCAGCTCTAGTTTGAGGCCTTTAGCCGTCACCACCCTCCTGAAGCCGCGGTGGTTGCGGTTGATTTGAAGCTTGAAGCTCTGGTTGTATTCTGGTGAAGACAGACAACAAAAAAGTCAACAGTCACTCAGTAAAACAAAGTATTTTGGAGAAAAAATAAATAAATCCAACATGGAAATATGAGGAAATTCTAGTTAACTCCTTGAGTGAGTTTTTAAAAATAACGTAATCTCAAAAACAAAATGGTCTTAGAATAGGGCTCTGTTTGTTTTTGTGGAAAAACGCTTTTCAGGAAAAATAAGAATAAGAATAACTTTATTGATCCCAAAGGGAAATTCGTATGTCTGACATAGCTGCTAGTTGTATGAGAATTGTAAAGCCTGATGGCTGTGGATACGAATGATTTTCTGTAGAAAGGAGTCTTCCAGTTGTGGTCTGATCTGCCAAGTGGTGGTAAGGCAGTAGCTCTGTAAGCTTCTTTGACATTGGTGTACAGCAGATCAAGGGTTTTATTTTCTCTGGTAGGACAGTCAACAAACTGTGTGAATCCAGTCAGGTGGGAGGAGAGAGAAACATGATTGAAGTCTCCTGATATTATGAAGAATGTCTCTGGATGTTTAGTCTGTATCCTAGCAACAGTTTCATGGAGAACTTCACCTGGAGCTTCAGCTGTTGTCTTGGGTGGAACGTACACAAGTATTGTTATGATATGACTGAACTCTCCTGGCACACAACATGGTCGCATACCAACTGCCAACAACTCAACATCAGGACAGCCCCCCCTCCACAAACAAAGCCAGACCCCCACCCTCTCCCCCGCCACCAGCCACAGCATCCCCATTCAACCACATGAGGGCGAAACCAAGCAGATCCACACCGGAGTCCGAGATGCCCCGACCCAACCATGCCTCAGCAAAACACATGAGACCGCACTAACTGTATACTTTGAGTCTTCACCAGTATCTTCAGCTCATCACTTTTGTTGGGCAGAGAGTTGACATTTCCCATGATGACTGTTGGCAGAAAGGGCCGACATCTAGACTTCTAAGCCTTCACCTTTGCACCAGCAACCACAAAAATACCTCTTTAACTCAGCTGGAATAGGGTGGTATCTTCCAGATTTGCTCCGTTTCAATGAAAAAAGCTCTTCTCTTGAATAAACTCTTCTCCCCACAGAAGTATGTATCAGTACTTAACAAAAAAAAAAAAATTGATAAAAATACAACAAAAATAAAGTTTGAGTAAAGATCAGAGCTACCAGACTTTGCTGCTATCAGTTGAAAGCGCATGTTCTAGAATAGAAATATTGCCCTACAAAAAGGAGAAACATCCAAATACTCTAGAACTGGAAGAAGAAATCTCTGAAAACCGAAAGCCCACAGAAGCACACCTGAAGCAAGAGTCATGTCTCACCTGGAGAGTTAGTGTTCTTGATGACAGGTGTTTTGAGTTTCTGTGGCTGCTCCTGGTGGTGGCGAAACAGCAGAAAAAAACTTTTAGCAAAATCTCTCACTCGTATAAATAATCTCAGCGGCCTGTGAGAGGTTAAGAAAAAAATTTTTAAAGGCATATTTTGAGGCTCTCACCGTGCTGGGATAGGGAAACTCAAACTTGACGTAGGCATCCAGATCATTTGGTTGGATTCCTGCAGGAGGAAGAAAAACAAAAAGTAAAACGTTTGTTTTACCCACACTGTGACTTTCTACTAGATTTAATAGAAAGTCAGTCTAAATAACTGGTTCAAGTAATATTCAAGTATTTGGTTTGTTCTGTGCTTTGAATTTCCCCTTCATCCAAGTTCCCCTTTCTGTTTTATTGCTGATACATGTTTTTAAAATCTTAATAAAGACTTGAAAAAAAAAACGGATACATGTAGATTTTTACCACTGGGAGCAGGAAGATTCATCCCTTTTACAATAATAACAACCATGTCAGTGCTGCTGAGCTCTGGAAATATCCTGAAAGAAAAAAGAAAACGAAAGAGCAGAGAGAACGACGAGTGATTTATTGCATCCGCTTCAAGTTTAAACACTAACACTAAGGTAACCACCAATCACACAAATCACTGTTAACCTGGTTCAGGGCCAAATTTACATTCATGATTTGAAAATAACTGCATCATTTTACTGTTTACCTCATGGTATCAAGGCAAAAAAAGTCCCATGAAACAAAAAATATCTGCACACTGAGTAAATCCTCCCAAAAAAGGCGATTTATTAGGTAAAATTATAGAGTTATGACTTGTCAGCATCATGTTCAGAGGGTCCCCATGGTAGCTTAAACTTCAGAGCAGGTGTGGATCCCAGGTTATGCCTTTAATAAATTTACCATTATATTTATTTTGGTGTAGAACAGCCTTCCTGTTGTCATATTTACTCGTACTGGTGAGCTGCCTTCAGCGATCGAGAAAATGTTAAACTTTCCGTAGCAGCTGAAGTAAATTAAGCTTTAAAAGTTAATGGAAACAGTTCCTAATAGTGTCCCAACTTCTGCTTATTACTTAACAAACATCTATCTGTATGAAAGCAGTGTGTTACTACAGCCTGTAGTACTGTTAGGACAATCCTTACTACAGAGAGTACATACTGATAACTGAAACAAGATAATCACAAAAACAGGAAGCTTGAAGCGATGAAAGATCAGCAGAATCTCCAGACTTGAAATCCTCAAGCCGGTTTGGAAGCTCACAGATGGGTTAAAAGCAAAGCAAAATAAAAGTCTAACACATTTGTGGGAACTTCTGCAGCAGTGCTGGGACTGACTTTCAAAAAAATGCAGATCTGTAGAAGATAAACCATGAGTGTGTTCGACTGCGGGATGGATCAAATAAAGATTTTCTAAAACTTTTTCTAGTGCAAGTAAAACATGAAGGCACAAGTGAATTCATATTACCCCTTTAATATATCAATAATCTATTAAAAAAATGAATGGATAACAGATTATTTTTATAACTTGATAACTACTTAATTAATCATTCTCAGGAGTAAAGAATTCATGAAAAATGTTCCCACCTGGCCGTGCGAAATGACCTCTCCTCGAAATGATGTTTAGGAGGAGGCAGACCCCTCGACTGAGCCAACTTCAGGACCTCCAGACTCTTCTTACAGCTTTCAGCCATTTTCTCAAACCTGAAACAAACATGCAAAAGAAAAAAGGAATAAAACTTTTCCACGTTTGAATATACAACAATGACATCAATGAATAATTTAAATTTAGAGTTTAAATGTAAATCGCTGTGAGTGACGGAGAAGCTTACTTTGTTGTTTCAGTGACGTTCCCCAGGTGTGTAAACTGCTTGGAGTGAGTCAAACATTTCTAAAAGGAAGAAAGCCAGAAGAAATCTTAACACCTTCTTAATGTCGTCCTCCTCATACGAAGAGGGTCACAGTTTGGAGCAACCAGACTGAGAACAGAAAATCTGTTTCTGGCAGCAGAATTTATTCATAAACATCAAAATATATCAGAGAGCTGAAAGTCTCAGTTTCTGTGAAGACTTTCTTCTGAGTGAAGGGAAATCTTGTATAGTTTATTTGTGCAAAATATTGTTTATTTTTTTTAAGTGAAAAAAATAGAAATGTTTAAATGCATTTCTTTAAAATTAACATCTAATCTATAGAATTTAGCTACAGAAAATTCTAATTTACCTACATTTTAAACATGAGCTTTTATAAAGAAAATCCTCTCCTGTGGGATTTACCTCATACTGCTCTTTCAGGATCTTGGCCAGCTGCATGTAAACCTCCTCAGCTTTCTCTGAGATCTGCACGTCGCTGTGATGAACTAGGATGAAGTCTTCGTCTTCGTCACCAGGAGGTGACGGCACCTGCAGGTACACACAGGGAGGGAACATTTTTAGCCTGTCCTTGTGGCTCCTAATGCAGTAACTCAATGCAACACAGTCTAGGTGAGAGTTCTCTATAATCTCATCTCAGCAGCTTCATTTCAACCATGCACTGTTCATAACACTCCACATCATGTGTGTACTGAGACACGATAATGTTATCCAACATTTCCTGTGCTTTTTTTTTTTAAATTACATTTAGTACGCCATTTTTTAATTCAAATTTATTCAGTTTTACTATATTTTACTGAGCTATTTTTCTTTATAAAGCCGTTTTATTTATTTATTTATTTATTTATATATATATATATATATATATATATATATATATATATATATATATATATATTTATATATATTTTTTTTTTTT
>VUQS01024081.1:7301-19902 GCA_015108495.1 Heterochromis multidens | reverse complement strand
GATGGATGGGGGCCATGTATCGTCAAATCTTGGGTGAGAACCTCCTTCCCTCAGCCAGGGCATTGAAAATGGGTCGTGGGTGGGTATTCCAGCATGACAATGATCCAAAACACACGGCCAAGGCAACAAAGGATTGGCTCAAGAAGATGAATATTAAGGTCTTGGAGTGGCCTAGTCAGTCTCCAGACCTTAATCCCATAGAAAATCTGTGGAGGGAGCTGAAGGTTCGAGTTGCCAAACATCAGCCACGAAACATTAATGACTTGGAGAGGATCTGCAAAGAGGAGTGGGACAAAATCCCCCCTGAGATGTGTGCAAAACTTGTGGCCAACTACAAGACACGTCTGACCTCTGTGATTGCCAATAAAGGTTTTGCCACCAAGTACTAAAGCACATTTTGCAAAGGGATCAAATACTTATTTCCTTCATGAAAATGCAAATTAATTTATAACTTTTTTGAAATGCATTTTTCTGGATTTTTTTGTTATTGTTCCGTCTCTCACTGTTCAAATACACCTACCATTGAAATTATAGACTGATCATTTCTTTGTTAGTGGGCAAACTTACAAAATCAGCAGGGGTTCAAATAATTATTTCCCCCACTGTATCTATGAAGACCCAAATTTAAAATTGTCATAGAGATTATACAGGACCTGAAATGTATCAGTCAAAAATGATTCACTCTTACTATCCATGTTACATCTGTCAGTATCATTATTGCAATTGTAATACTTATCTACCTTAACTCAAACCAGCAGGTTTAAGAAAATACATCCATTGCATTATTAAAATTCAAAGGTGGCTCTAAATATTTTTTATATTGGTTTGTAGTTTATTCTACATGCACACAGACTTGAAAAAGCATGGCCTGTCACAATTTGAATGGTCAATAATGAAGTTAAAGACTTTGAACATTGAACTTGCGTTCAACTTAGAGGACATATACTTTTTTTGTTTAAAAAAAACAAAAAGAAAAAAACAGCTGGGGTCTGCTAGTCCACCTCATGCATTACATGATACATAAAAAAGCCAAACTCACTGGAGGGTGCAGATATACTACAAACTTTTTTAAAGGCACTGAGGTTTAACCAAGATGTGTGGTATTAAAACTTGTATTCCTGTAGTCCTGATACTGTTTTAGCATAATCAGGACTCAGGCTTAGTGATCTTTGCCTCCTGAGACCCCCATATAATTAAAGATCTTGAACTTGATCACAGTATTACTACTTGTATTATTACCACTAAGTCCCTCTCTCATTCCAGGTTACTGAAGGTATACCCTGTCTCCTTCATGTCCAAAGCGTATGAAGTACCCAGTTATATTTTTTTCTGTTCATGGGAACCTTTACCATGAACATCCACAGAAGTTCACAGTAGTCCCCCAGACTAGTTTTATTATATTTTCAGCATGAAACTAACTACAAAAATGTGTGTCCAAGTGTTGAAATATTCTTTTCCATTTTTGTGTGGTTTTATTACTTTCACACATTTTTCAAATTAAGTCCACACTCAGTATTTGGAAATCAGAGGTCTACATTTTGGGGATCGTCTTTTGTAAGTTATCCTTTTTAAGTTGATAAAAAGCAAACATTAAAACTAAATGTACATAAGTGAGGAAGCTCAACAGGAAATGTACATTTAATTTTTTTTACATTCTCAGATGAATGTCAGCTGGCCATCTTATGTTAAAATTTTCAGATTTGATGGCTCCCTGACTGCTACAGTTGGAGCCATTTGAGTTTCTCTCAGTGTTTTGCACTGAGTTGCATCATATCTTAACTTGCCTCAGGAGGGCTCCACAGAGACCAAATTAACCATTCCTGAGTTGCTCTGCAATCAGTTTCCCACATATTTTCATTTAACTGGATTTAATGTCCTGTTCTGTTTCTGGAATAAGCCCTGGAAATGTAACCTTTCCTGCTAATTTATAATCTGGTTTATCATGTTTTGCCTTATCCCTGATTGATGTCCTGATTTAATGATTCCACCAATAATGAGTTTGATGATATTTGCTGTTCTAAACAACCAGTAGCCAATTAATCTTTTCTGCTTTGTATTATTCAGTCTGTTTAGAATCTAGCCAATTTAATCTTTTCAAATTACATTCTATCAGTGATAGATTATGGTCTTTTGTGTAATGAGCTGGCAAGGAGTTTATATTCTTTATAGCCAGAAAAACACAATACAAAATGAGTGAGAATAAAAGCCACAGGCTAAAATGATGTTAAGTGATTCTGCAGTCACAGAAAAACATCTTATGGGAGCTGGGAGGGTGTTTGGGGGGTGTTTAAAATATTCCAGTGTGTTATGTTCCATTAGATCCTGCTGGCTGACTTAAGAAATGAACAGAGCTTTTGATATATAGATGCTTGCTAGATGCTGTTTAAATAAAATGAAATTAGATCAATCTTTCACCTTGATTTTGCAATTATCCTGGTGCTTTTATTACCCTTTAGTTATTATTGCTATGGAGAGCTCTGATTGCTTTTATTACTTATTAAATTTTTGGATATTCTCCTTCTTTTCTTTCTTTTCTTAACTTAAAATAATAGACTGTAATAATGCATGCAAGGAACATTTAATATGGCTGCAATCCATATAAAAATGTTTTCTTATTTTTTGGTTTGACTTTTTGTGGAGACAAATGGAACAAACTTCCATAGATTGTAGTAAACCAATGGAAAACATAAGATAGTAGACTATGTATCATATTTACATTCTTTGTTGTAGTTATAGCCCTCATAATTACAATTTTGTCTATTCTTTCTAATTCTCATCTAGAAAACACAACACTAGTTTTTTCCTCACGCTGTTGAACTACAGCGTGTTCATCTTGCTTTGAGTTTGTTGAATGTGAGCTGAAAGTATCCATAAATTACTTGGGTTATCAAAGGCTCACAAGTGATGGAAGCAGTTTGTGTATTTGAAAGAAACAAGGTCTTTTATAGAGCCGAGAGGGTAATATATTCTATCCTCTAGACTGCTGGTTATTCTCCAGACTCTCTTTCTTTGCAGGAGTTTGAGTGCACTTCATTGGCCTTTTAGAGTGAGCTGAAAACTTTCCTTTTGCTGGTGTGCTCTCACTAAGCTTGACTACTGCTCTGGATATTGACTGTGCATATTCTTTACACTTTGACACTCTCTAACACGTATAGAAGTTGCTTGAAAAGTGATTTTGTGTAGGTGTCTGTGTGCCGTTTACAACTTGCTCTGAAAGCAAATTTCTGTAGGTTTGTGTGTCATTTGTGTATCCTAATAGACTTCTCTGCTTCTCTGCCTTATCCTCCATCTCCGTCTCCCCTGTTCTCTCCCCTTATTGATGCCCTGCCTATTGCTGGAGTTGGCAGCTGTATTTTGCAGATGGTATAAATTAACTCTCATTCAGAAGCAGAATGATGGGGAAGAAATGAATGAATCCTCTTCCACACCCAAAACTATCAAATGCACCATCTGATTAAAAACCTTCTGTCTCCTGAAATTGTAACATGTAATAAGCTGGAGGAAAAAAAACATATTCCAGTTAATATGAAATATGAAATAATCTTTTCAAAGGGTTTCACAGGTTTGTGGATCCTGAAATCTGTGAACACAGAAGCTTTTAACTAATTCATAAAAATAGGAAACTGTAAAGTTGTATGCTGCTGTAACAAAACTAAGTAAAGCTTGCCTTAAAGTGATCTCTGCCAAGCTCTCTGTCTGTTGTTTTCAGTCTGAATACTGGATTTGGTGCGTGTTTCACTTTAATGTGTATTTTCAATGTTCTGTTCTTTCACCCTTGTCTCTCTCATAGTGCCATGTGGAAACAGAACATTTAGCTTGCCTGTATACATTTGGTGGTTTCAGCGTGGCTGCGTATGAGCTTCTCCCTGCTTGCCTGCTTCTGTGTGCATGCAAATGGTGTAAATCATGTGGATAAGTATACTACAATCTTCAAAATGATTGTTAGAGGTAGAAAAGAAAGTGTCTCAATTCTGCCAATAAACATATTTAGCAACAAAAAGAATGGGAAGCACAGTTACTCAGATGCAGTGTCTGTGTCTGTGTTTGTGTGTGTGTGTGTGTGTTATCCAGTAGTCTTTCCTGTGTGTTTCTGCAATATTCAATAAACACTCACAAATGCCAGGTGCAGTTTTAATGTGAAAGACCTATTCTCGACTATGACTTGTGGCTTTTAGATGAAGCTAAAAGCTGCCAAGATGACTTGTAGAGATTTTGATGCAAGCTTGAGTAGGAGGTATGTCACAGTAGCAGTATCCCCTTGCCATTTACTCACGGAAAGAGCATTTGTGGGAGACTAGGGCAGAAAAAAGGTAATGTTTGGCTGCCTAACTCTAGCTCATAAGTACTGTAGCTTTGGAAAAGTTGGCCAAGAAGGCTGTTGTGCACTTTAGCACAGTTGTTGTGTACTTGTGTGTGTGTGTGTGTGTGTGTGTTTGCGTGCATGTGTGTGTGGTGCAGGCGCACATGTGTGCATGAGCTTTAGTTCGTGTCTGCCAGTTGTGCTGGAATGTTCCATTTAGTCAACATCACCCAGCCAGCAACCCGACTACTGTCACCATCATCATAACTGGCAGCTGGCAGGCTGCATGCTACTGCAGCTTCCATGCTTTGGGTCAAAGAGAGAGAGAGAGAGAGAGCGAGAACAAAAAGAGAATGAATAAGAAATATCAGATAAAACATGGAAACCATGCAGAGTGTGTGTTTGTGAGTGCAAACAGAAGGGGTGTGAGAAGAAGTAAGATGTGGGCTGCAAGAAAGAGACAAGAAAAGATAAAGAGCAAAGGCAGAAAATGCAAAGGTTTGGAGAATATTATTGGTGGTAGATAAATGAGAAAGTTTTAAAAAAATAGAAGAGAGGGTATGACAGAGTGAAAACAGACAGACCTACCTTTCAGTGGCAGCCATCCAGTACCCAGAGTAAAAAGCAATTTGTACAGGCTCTTCTTGTGGAGATAAAATAAATGGTCTATTACAAATACTGTAAGAGACTGTAAACACTACTATCATCACAAAAGAATAAATAAAAAATTAACAAAGAAGACAGAAACTCCTACTTTCTAGAAATACTGCTTCCACTGCTTTATTGGTGCTGATCATTATAAAATTGATAAGAAATGCTTTTGTCTCAGTATTTGCTCACTTCATCAGTTAACAGTAAGGATGTAGCCATGGCTCTTTCACACCTGATGACGTCTGGAAGTACTTAGTGTTGATTTTCCACATACATACTGTATATGATCACAGTCAGTACTGCTAAACTGTAGCCTTAACAAAAATGATGCCAATGTACCATAAAGGCCAATTTTTTAAAAATGTCTCACAATCAAGCAGTTTGCCTTATTTAAATTTAAATTGTCATGCTCAGAACTGACAGTGCACAAAGGTAGTGTATGCCTGCCAAGATGACACTTGGCATCTGCCTTGTAGCTGTAGCTTTTCTGTGTATATAAATTAGGTTTAATGAGCTAGAAGAATCAAGAAATTTGTGAAAACAAATTGAAAAAATCTGTTCTGCGTTACTCTAATACACAGTGGATTCTTGGCCCAGTTTGCTGGGTCATGATGACTTCAGTTAAAGAACTTTACTTGTTCTGTCAGATTATTTTGAAACAATGTCTGAGATCTGCACTGTGATAGGAGAAACAGTTCTTAACAACTTTAACAGAAAACTGGGTCAAAAGTCTATAATCTGTGAAGGTTTTCCCCATGATGCTCCCAATGAGCCCAGACTCAATATTAATGTATTCATTTGTTATGTGTCCACTCTCCCCTCCCAGATTTATATGTGGTCATTTTTGAACGATGCAGAGTCCTGTAGAACCAGGAAGAACAATGGCATTGTTAGACAGGAAGTCTAATGAGGCATGAAATCAATATGTATGATCCTGCCTCACCCGGGGCATGCTGGGTAATGGAGTGTCAGGAGTGCTTTGGAGCTATTTTAATCACAGAGACCTTGGAAAATCCACAAATAAACAGACTGGTTCCTGCCAAAATATCACAACCCTCTGAGATGTGTGCTGTGCTTGTGTATGTGTATCTGTGATTACTTTTTACATAATTGAATTTACTGTGCGTCCATATGCCCGCACCTGCATGAAACAAAAATGAAGCTGTGTGTTTGTGTGTGTGTGTGTGTGTGTATGTGTGTGTGTATCTTTGCATGAATTTATTTTGAGCAGAATTGTGAGACCTCAATTATAAGCATGTGATCATGGTTCAGTTGTAAGGATCACAAAAGCACAGCCCTGATGCCGGCTCTACCTCCTTACCTCCGCTTATTTCCTCTCCCTCATGCGGGTGCTGTTTCATTAGCCTTTAACGCTACGGAGCCTAGTGCTGATCCTACGTGTGAAGTAAGAGGTCTTTCTGCTAATCACATAGCCTGAACTTTACATCCTAACAATAAAGTCCCCCAGTAAACTGCATGCGAAATGCAACCTGAACATCAAATTGCTCAGGCTTACTTTTGCCTGCATGCTGGTGAACACTCTTGCTAACAGTCTTGTTAGCAATATCTTGAATGATAATGGAATAGCCAAAAGGCTAATGTGGATTTTGAATGCTAATAATTAACACAGGTAGCACCATAACTGTAATTTTGATTCTAACATTTTACAGATAACCTTTGCAAATGCTTATTCCTCAAACCAAGTATACCCCATGATTCAATAGCTTGTAGAAGCACTTTTAAAAGCAATAACTTGAAGTAATAATTTTCTGTATGACTTTATCAGTCTCTCACATCGTTATGGAGGAATTTTGGCCGACTCTCCTTTACAACGTTGCTTCAGTTCATTGAAGTTTGAGGGCATTAAGGTACTGCCACAGCATTTCAATGGAGTTAAGGTCTGGACTTTGACTGGGCAATTGTAATACCTTGATTCTTTTCTTTTTCAGTCATTCTGTTATAGATTTGCTGCTGTGCTTGGGATCATTGTCCTGTTGCATGACCCAGTTTCAACCAAACTTTAGCTGTTGGACAGATGGCCTCATATTTGACTCTAGAATACTTTGGTACACAGAGGAGTTCATGGTCGACTTAATGCCTGCAAGGTGCCCAGATCCTGTGGCTGCAAAACAATCATCAGCCCTCCACCAGTGTGCTTGAGGTGTTTGAGCTCATATGCTTCATTTGGCTTTCATTAATCGTGGTGCTGTGCCTTATGGTCAAACATCTCCGCTGTGGTCTCATCTGTCCAAAGGACATTGGACCTCATTTACTAATATTTGCATGGAACTGTTCTTACCCTGTGCAAAAAATGAGTTTACATGCAAAATTACCATTGGATTTATTAAACGTGCATACCAACCTATTTTGTTCTCACCCCTGTGCGTGCGTTAGTGTAAATCAGAATCATTCTGAACCAACAGCCTCGTGCAATCTCCATACAATTTGCATACTGTCTGCATACTGCCCCACCCCCATTTCTCTCATATAAGGAAAAGGATTACCTCCAGGTAAAGAAGAGAAAGTGGTGACAATGTTGTAAGAGAGAAGCTTGTTCCTCTAAGGCAAGAAATAAGGAGAAAGTCTGACTGTAGAAAATTGAATAATAGTGTCTGAGGTCCAAGGAGGAAGCCACAAGAGGCCAAAGTATTTCCACAGAAGTGATGACCGTTTAAAATAAATAAATAAATAAAAAGTGACACTCCAACTGAAATAACGGGAGTGCTGAGTATCGTTTTCCCTGAGACACTCACTGTGGCTCAAGTAAAAAAAAAAAAGGTTGGAATCAAAGTTGATATAAAAAAAACACTAACAGACTACAAGAAAAAGAACAAAACAGGTGGAGGACAAGGATGTGTCAGCCCCAGATGAGAAACTCACTGTAATGAAAAAAAATCCAGATTCTCCAGCATCCATGGGACAGTGCCAAGAAATTATAATGTAAGTGACAACATCCAGCAATGATAGAAGTAATTTTTAATGAAAGATAAGAACATTTAAGATATGATAAAATCAGATAAGGGATAATGGAATAATACATTAAAAAGGTTAAAGTCTACACCTTTCCAGTTAGTATTTTGTCTTCTTTCCGTGTAATTTTTTTTTTATCATTCTGTTGTAGATTTGCTGCTGTGCTCATGTAATTCTGAGCATTTTGTGGCTTATGATGTTTTAGAAAACTGTAAGTAATGACCAAAAAGCAAGAATAAAAATAATAATATTTTTTGTTGTTATTATTAGTAGCAGTAGTAGTAGTAGTATTCATTTTAAAGACGTGTTTAAATTCCTAGGGCATCCAGGCTGTCATTTGTTCATACACATGGTCAGAAGGACTTCTAAATTTGTTCCTAAAATATGAACAATTTCAGGTATGAAAATACTGATAAATCACGGATTGTGTGCGTGAAATATTTGTACGCATTAACGCACAGATTTGTGCATAGCAAATAAGCCCCATTGTTCCAGAAGTCTTGTGGTTTGTTCAGATGCAAATTTGCAAACCTAAACTGTGCATGTTCTTAGGTTTGCATGTTATTTTTAGAGAGAAGAGGCTTTCTCCTGGCAACCATTCCACACAAGCCATACTTGTTCAGTCTTTTTTTAATTCTGCTGTCATGAGCTTTAACATTTAACAGTCTGACCTTGGGGTAAATTTGCTGGGACGTCCACTCCTGGGAAGATTGGCAGCTGTGTTTTCCACTTGTGAATAATCTTTCTCACTGTAGAATGATTCACATATAACCCTTCTCAGATTGATGGGCAGCAAAAGTTGCTTCTGACATCATTGCTGATGTCTTTGGTTCTTGGTATTGTGTTAACACACACCTGAATGCTCCAGATCAGCAAAATATCAAAATGTGTCTTTTTGCGGTTTTTACACTTGCTGGTGATCAAATAATTGTGTGCGTTTGTTTAGCACCACCTGACAGCTACTTACCTAACTGCTATTGAAGCAGTAAGGATGTACTTAGTTTTTCACAGGACAACATAGAGTCCTGTGAAAACGTTCTTTTTCCCATGACTGTATATTATCAGTCTTCTTGCATATGGTATTGGGTGCTTTCCAGGGTTCAGCTGGTCTAAAGCAGTATAGTTGCAAATTTTAGTATAGCTAAGATTGTGGCAATTAACTGGACTTGGGAGACGGCACATTGATGTGCTAGAAAAACACTGACTGAATGTCTGTGACAGGATCCTCTGTTTACAGGCAAAGCTAAGTGTTGGGGTCAGACAACAGGGAAGATCCTGTTGGATAGAAGTAGAGAAACATTGTTGCTAAGACCTTCAATTGCTCCATTGTCCTCTCCTCCCATTACACAAAACCTCCACATACACAGCAGATGCTGTTGTGTGGGTGTTTGAAAGGTACCTTTCTGATACAGACGCTGCACTGCTTTCACTTGTTCGCTCTATTGTTTTCATGAAGCTGTTCTCTCTGTCGACGGTCTCTCCCACTCTGCACTGTTCTAATGATACAGTGTTATTTATATCCCTTAAGCAACTATAGCTCTGCTTTTTATAGCACACTGGAATCATTTTAATGTCTGTCTGTATTCTACAGTTCAAAGATGTACTTGTGCTTTACACTTGGTGCCACTAGTCCTGTAGCCTAGCTGACATGATTAGAAAACATGAGACGGCCCCGTGTGTTAAGCTTTATCCCTATTTGAGAGGAAATAGGCCTTTCATTCTCCTTGAGTCTCCATCGATCTGAAAATGAGAAAATGGAAAGATTACTCTGTGATGGAAAGAGCCATTAAAGAGCAAGGGAGGCAAAGAGCTCAGAAAATAGCAAAGTATTTATCAATTCTCTGTTTTTTAAACCTTAATAATCCAGGAATTCTTGCTCATTGTGCATGCTTTTTTGAACAGTGCCAGATATATAGTCCAATTCAGAGGCTCAATCGTTCAGTGCTTGCAGTTTTATATCCCAACTATGCTGACAAGGTCTGAGAGATGCGGCCATCTTTTATTTTTTCCTAAATTATGTAGACACTCCTACTAGATCTCTTGTCTGTTCTGTGTTACAATCCATTGTGCACCAGTCAATTTTCAATTTGAAGAGTATACAACTATGTCTTTTTTACCAGGCATTTGCAGTCGAGAATATTATTAATAACTGGTAAATCTCACTTGATTTACATGAAATGAAAAGCAATTGCATGGAGTAAATGATGGCATCCAGGCTTTAATGTCACTTTTCTTGTTAACATTCTGGCCATGCTGTTAATCTCAAGGCAGTCCAGTCAAATTTACATTGATACATATGCCATTGAATGCTATTTGCCACTATTTAAAAGAAGGATACTAATATGTTTACTGTGAACATAACTCCTATTGTAATCTGAGTTATCTGGCACTAGGATCTAGCCTCTGAATTGGGACACAGCATCATACCTGGAAGCACTACATTACAAGCAGTCCTCTATTGCTGGACGCTGAAAAGCTCTGGTGGGTAGATGGGTGTCAAGTGCTTTTCATAGTTGAGCCAGCACCGATGTCAAACCTGTTTTTTGCTAACCTTTTATTGACTGCGGTGCTGGCTGGGAACAGACTTAATTTACTCTTGACTAATATTTGAGGGCATGTCTGATAGTGTGGTGGATCTGCAGTCATATTTTATTGACTAGCCATTTTAATTGAGTTCTGTAACCCTGCTGTGTAATTCACCTCACAGCCTGTTAAAGCTGCTGTCAATGTGCTGCCCATTCAATTACTCTTATATACTATGCTACACCATGCCAACTGTATAATTTTTAGGGGTTCAAGAAGCGAGCCTGCAGGAACCCCATTTTAATTGTTTGTCTTCTTGTTCTTTTTATTTCAATATGTTAAGCATTTGTGCAGCATAAGCCACAAGACCTGGAAGCAGATTGGATTTGTATGAAACCCACTTTGTGTGATCAACGGTCATGACTCAGTCGATGCTTTCAATTTCATGATTGATTAAAGTGGGCATCATTTATTTATATTCAAAACCTATGAAATCCATTGAATGACATCACACAAAGCTGAGCTTTTACAGCACATTGATTAGAAACCGATGGTCAAGGCAAAAGTCTGTCACTCTCACTTTTTTCCAATTACGCAAAGCCAGCTATCTTCTAAATCTTCATTCAATTGCTACCAAAAGTTAGTTCTTTGGATACTAGATAGATGTTCCAAATAGTATTCAGATATATTAAATGAGTTCCCATTGGCATTCATTGTGCGTTTAATGTTTTTGCCAAATGTTTGACCAAGGTATTTGATAGTTGTGAAACCAGCTGAATGATTTCTGATTTTTTTCACATTGTTATTGCAAGGATTTCTGACTGAAGTAAGTGTTTCAACTTTTGACAAAAAACATATATTACATGTGTGATGTCATTGTCTCAATTTTTAACGCACGTGAAAAAATGTCTGTCCTTAGTGTAGTCAGTAAGTCACTTTCCCTGAGAATGCAGGTGCAGAGGTTAACCCACTGGGTGGCCACATCCTTGCAAGGAATGTAACAATTCATGAATATTTTCAAGGGCTCACTAAGGTGAAGAATGCTGATAGCTTCAATGGTTGCATTCTGTTTTGTTCATTGCTGCTTGTGGTTGTAATGTATCTTACTATGATAAATTAGATTCTTTCAAATTTGCAGATAGAGGGAAATATGTGGTGTATTATTCTTGAATAATTTATTCACATCAGCTTTAGAAATTTATATTTTGTTAATTATCAGTAGCTAATGTATGAGTACAAATGCAAATTTTATAAGAGTATTACATTCCATATTTAAAAATAAAAAATAAAATAAAAAATGTAGCATTACTCCAATACTTCAAATCTTTCTTAGCGTCATCTACACTAATACACTGTTTAATTTCTGGGTGGTGTTTAAAAGAAGGTAGAAGTTGTTAGTTGTATTCATTCCAGGAGTACTTTTCTTCCACCCATAGAGGTTGTTTTTGCAAGGTATTCACATGCCCACACTCTTGGCATGTCATATAGCATTACATCCAAGCACATGACTTATGACTTTGTGCTTACTGTGCGCAACATTACATCTCCATATGCTGTTCTGTGAAGTTGTGAGTTCAGTTATCTCCACCATCACATTCAGTATAATATGTCACTGCTCTACACAGCCCAGCAGGAAGGCTCAGCTAACAGCTTTGCAAGGCACCGTAGTCTTCTCCCTTCGGCATTCTAAATAGATAAATTATGATCACACTCTTCTGCAGTTGTCTGGCCGCCAGGGTTGACATATACACTGTAAAGACACTGGTTAATGAAGAATTGGTCTGTCACTGGAGTTGTGTTGGAAATAAGGCAGATCACTCCATCTCTCTCTCTCTCTCTCTCTCTCTCTCTCTGTCTCTTACTCTATCAGTCTTCCCTGTTGTTGTCTCAGTCTTTCTTCCTGTATACCCTTACTGGTCCATTGCACCTCCACCCATCATTCATCCCTGTGTTGCATTTTCTGATTGCATTATGTGTGTAAGGAATAAATGAAATTTTGATGTTGCAAATGCATCATACCCCTTCTCTCTAGCTTGCTCTCTGTCTCTCTCTCTGTCTCTCTCTCTCTCTTACACACACATACACACAAACAAACACACACAGACCCATAATGCATTGCGGTAGCTCGAGATGTGCATCTAACCATCTCTAATGAGC
>VUQS01024078.1:11527-28224 GCA_015108495.1 Heterochromis multidens | reverse complement strand
GTTCAGGCAGCTGGTTAGTCACGTGGTCCATGTAGCTGTTACGGACAATCGGAACAAGGCTCCATGATCCACCATCGCTGTGAAAGAAGGAGTGAACGGAGATGACGCGACTCTGTCATGGTTTATGTTGAGTGGGGGAAACAGACTTTCACACATGGGCTGCAGCTGGACAGTGTTTGTACACAAGTCTGTCACTTCCATTCAATCTACGACCGCATCAATCACAAGCCAGGCGACACAAAGTAGGCAAAATAACTGACTAAAGCCTTTCTGTCAATATAAAGCAAGTCTATTAGACATCAAAAACACAGAGCAACATCAGTTTTTAGGTCTCCTGCTGACGTGCCTGTCTATGTGTCAGCTGCTGATTGGTTGGTTACATCTTGTCACTTGGTTTCTATGAAGCGCTTCTGTAAACGTATGATCTCAGCCAGCAGAAGGGGTGAGCCGTCCTTTTCTTTGGTCGCCTTTTTCTCCTGTTGTTAGTTACTTAGAGTGTTTGCAATACCTCGTTACCTATGTGGGTATTATAGTAGGTACACCATTTGTGTGTGTGTGTGTGTGTGTGTGTGATCAGATTTGTAAATGTGTAAATAAATCTGTAAGGTAGATATTAATGGTTGAAAAGTCTTAAAGTTTTGCTCGAGTACTTTGACCATTCTCACATCAACCATATTTTCTGTAGTCTGCCTCTACGCTCTGTATATTTTTCTTGCTGTAGGTCCAGGTCGGCTGCACGTGTTTATTTTATTATTATTGCTATTCGTGCTGTTGCAGCTCTGTGATGATCCAGAGGTGTTCAGGCTCAAAGCTGATTCAAACTATCTTCAGTATCCTGCAGTAAGGTTATAGTGACACTCTGGCTTCTAGTTACCGATCTAAGCCAGTGACTCCTGTACAGTGAGTTTGCTTTAGCTCCTCTCTGCCTGATGGAAGAGTTTACTGGTGAACCATAAGCTGAGCAATCACAGCTATTCCCAGTTACAGATAACTTTTTATTTTTTACACAGCTCCAATACCAGCTACTTATGACAACTATTCAATTCAATTCAATTCAGTTTTATTTAACAGTCGCCTTAAGGCTCCTTATATTGTAGGGTAAAGACCCTACAATAATACAGAACAACCATAAACACGTACTTACAAGCATGTGGTAAATCCACTGTGATCTGTCCATCTGAACCTTCCCTGCCGACTAATGTCAGGCTTGAAGACTGACTAATATGCCACCTAGTGGTACGTACTGAGCATGTGCGAAAGCCTGAGCTTAGGAGTTAATGAACCCTCGACTCACAGACAAATCTCTACACAGGGGTACAAATCGATGCACAGATCTGCCGCAGGAGAAGGGTAGCAAAAGTCACGTGTAAAACAAACAAACAAACAAAAAAAAAAGCAGCCAATTAAAAAGCTGGGCGACTTGTAACTGATGACTTGTGTGTATTTTTAGTGATTCGAGCAAAACTTTAAGACTTTTCAACCATTAATCTCTACTCAAGCTTACAGATTTATTTACAAATCTGATTACACAGTATGCACACACAAATCTCCACACAGATCAAAATACACACATGCAGATTACCACACGCCTTCTGTTTGGTTTGTGTTTTCTCTTTGGGAATACAGCGGATTCTCCTTTTTGGCCTTGGTTTGATTATTTGATTTCAGTAAATGACTACTCACGGTGTATAGTGTAGGTGGAGTGCTGCTGACTTCAACTGAGGATATAGTCGGGTGGTGGAAGGAATACCTGGAGGACCTCCTTAACCACTAACATGTCTTCCTTAGAAGAAGCAGAGTCTGGGGACAAGGGGGACAACTCGCCCATCACTGGGCACAACTCCTTGGTGGCAGTGCCGCTGGGATGGATGAGATTTGCCCTGAGTTCCTTAAGGCTCTGGATGTTGTAAATGGATGCGGATGTTGTGGGTGCTGTCTTAGTTGGCATATCTCTGCCATGTTGTGTGGAGATCTGGGGTGGTGGTTCCCATCTTTAGGAAGGGGAACTGGAGGGTACTGGAAAGGGGAGTTCGTCCGTTAGTCAAACCTCGGATTCAAGAGGAACAACGTGGTTTTCATCCTTGTCATGGAACACTGGACCCGCTCTATATCCTCCTGAGGTTATTTGAGCGTTTGTGTGGGAGTTTGCCCATCCAGTCTACATGTGCTTTGTGGACTTGGTGAAGGTGTTCCACTACATCCCTCGGGTATCCTGTAGGAGTTATTTCGGGAGTATGGGGTGTCTGGCCCATTGCTATGAGCCATTCGGTCCCTGTACAACCATTGCGTTTTTTTGTCGTTTCTTTTTAGTATTTAATTTTTATGTATTTTGTTTATTTAATTTTAGCTTCACGTTTTTGTGCAGTGTAGCTGCAGCCCTGGTTGTGTCCAATCAGGTTCACTGACACAGACAGGAAGTAGCTCACAGACCAATTAGAAAACAGTCCAGTACATCAAGAAGAAGCTCAGAAAGAATCTGTCTGCAGAGAAGAGCGTCAGTCTGTTCACAGAATGAACTGACCTGCAGGATTTGGGATTGAAGCTGCTGTCTGCTGGACTGGACAGTCCACACTGTACACTGGAAATGGTCCGGTAAATTTAGTGTCTACACACACACAGATATATTTGTCTCTCTCTCTATATATATATATATTATATATGATTATTATATGACCATTTAGCCGTGACCGGTGACCGGCTGGTCAGCCTCCCATAAGATCGATCAGGAGCTGGTTTGTTTCATGCCTGCACAACATGTGCACAGCAGTGCGGGCAAACAGTCGGGTGCACACTCATGGCCACATGCCAACATGTTAGCATGGAAGTTCCTTTCTGTGAATGAAGACACAAAGTTTGCCAAAGTAAACCACGGGTGGACCACCACAAAAATGTTCATAACAACAAACCTAATCAGACACTTGACCCACCCTCACCCACCTGAACGTGGACTTTTTTTAAGTGACTGAAGATCCTGTAACTTAGTGCAGTTTGGGGTTTAATCATTGTTTTTTTTTTTTATGAATTTAAAAAAAGCATTGTATGACAGTAGATTTGTTTGTATATGCTGGATTCAGGAATGAAGCTGCTGTCTGCTGGACTGGAGGGTTCACTCCATACTCCATACAGGAGCAGAATATGTGTTTTTAATGAGTTGAGAAATTGAACAACAAAGAATTGTAGATAATGAAGGGAAGATAAACCATGTCTTGTATATTTTTATGTTACTATTACTATCTGAAGCACTGTCACTTTTCTAACCTGTTTAGGAATTTTGGACACAATTGAATTTTGCCAAATCTCATAACTTACTGCACTGTAACACCACCAATAACACCAGTGTTATTGATCTTTTTTGTTTGTTTTGCAGACTAAGTAGCAGTAAGCCATCAGAGAAAAGGCAGTCAAGCTTTATCTTCAGTTCTCAGTCCTCTAATCTAGGAGAGCTGGACCTGAGCAACAACAATCCTGCAGGATTCAGGAGTGAAGCTGCTGTTGGCTGGACTGGACAGCTGATGTATTCTGCTGTGTAACATGCTCATAAATAAAGTTTTTGTACGATTGTGTTTTGAATAGAACAAAAAAGACATTAACAATATGCTATAGTATAGTATAGTGTAGTATATACTGACATTGACATCAATGCCTTCTACAACACCAGAGCCTCAAACAATGAAAGTACAACATGATATACACTGCTCAAAGAAATTAACACTTTTTAATCAGAGTATAGCATCGTCAGTTAAACTTCTGGGATATTGATCTGATCAATTAAGTATCAGAGGGGGTTGTTAATCAGTTTCAGCTGCTTTGGTGTTAATGAAATTAACAACAGTTGCACTAGAGGGGCAACAATGAGACAACCTCCAAAACAGGAGTGGTTTTACAGGTGGAGGACACCGAAAGTTTTTCCCTCCTCATGTTTAACTTTTTCACTAGTTTTGCATTTGGCTAGGGTCAGTGTCACTACTGGTAGCATGAGGTGATACCTGGACCCTACAGAGGTTGCACAGGTAGTCCAACTCCTCCAGGATGGCACATCAACACATGCCATTGCCAGAAGGTTAACTGTCTCCCAGCACAGTCTCAAGAGCATGGAGGAGATTAAAGGAGACAGGCAGTTACTCTAGGAGAGGCCTACAAAATGACCTCCAGCAGGCCACTGGTGTGAATGTCTGGCCAAACAATTAGAAACAGACTTCCATCAAACAATGTGGCATCCTTTTGTTCCTAACACATTACCCAGTACATATCAGTAAAGATATCCAGCATGATTTTTGTTTCCCCATTGAGATCTGATTTGTTTTCAAAGTTTTTTGGGGTTTTTTTGAGCAGTGTATATCTCCAGTCTATCCGATCCAGTCCAGCACTACAGGCAATCAGATGGTGGATTTTGACTGAGAAAACATATTCATTCAGACAAACTACAAACATAGTGAGATATTGCATGAGTTTAATTGAATGCTTCAAACAGCCATCACACTGATCAGTAAAATCAATAAAACCCCACTGACTAATATATTGATACCCCTCATCCTAATCAATAGGACAGCCGATACAGTAAAATAGATTAAAGTTTCCCCAAACATGAGATGAAATATTGCACACTGAATGATCAGGATCAGCTTGTATTGATGATTTCTGCTCAGCAGGCAGCGACCTGTACATTCACAAAAACATCAGAGATTATTGGTTAACAGGTTAAGAGATGAAGAGTTTGATCCAAACATCCTTCAACACCTGGAGAGACAAATGCAGGTGCTGCCTTAGAAAATCCCTTTCACTGGATCAATACGGCGATTCGAACTCTTCATCGATTCATTCATTGATTAATTACATTTACAAGCTGGTGATTTCACATCCCAAGTGCCGAGAAAAGTCCCAAAATCCAACACAGAGACAAGAGTTGACCTCCTCCACTGTGGCCACACCCCCTTTTCTTACCTGGTTACATTAATAAAACAGAGTGGGTGGGGCTGGGCACTGCTGGTGCAAAGTGATTCAGGATTAACAGGATCAGAGCTGATTTGGTGACATTAAAAGCTGATTGAATGCTGATTTAACATTATTTCAATGATCGTTTGCCATCTACGCTGCTATTTGGGTTTAGTTCCTGTTCATCAGCACCCAGCCCCACCAAACTAAACTAAAAATCAGACTGAAAATATGACAAACACCCACTAACGAGGAATTTGGCTCCACCTGAAAAAAGAAAAACCGATGAGAGAAAAGACAAAATCCATCACCAAGAAAAAAAAAAAAAGAAAAAAAAAAAACACAGAAATGGTCACATTCTGTTTGCTCAGTTTAGTTTTTAGGTCTGCGTATTTTCTCATGTGACCTTTAGTGATAGGATAATAAATAACTAAATACCAAACCAGGGTAGAGGGTGATATTATGTTAAAATACAGAATTTGGGACATTAAAGTTGTCCATTTCGTGTAATGTCTGAGCCACTTTGTCCTATTTCAGCTCTTGTTAAAAAATGCTCATGAAAACTCGACCCTATGATGTACAATCTAGTAAAACTTTTGCTCAAGACAACCATTGCTGTGAGAATGTGCTGCAGTCATGCCACATTAATGCATTTGGTTTGATCCCTCAGATCTCACTAATGTCAAAAATTATCTACATTTCTCCAATTAGAAAAAAAACTTTTTTTTAAAAGCCACAGCTATTCATACATCCATGTAGCATCGTTCTGTCTTTCTGGATTGATAAAAGCACCATGAGCCTGGCGGCTAAATAAAATCACTTCCAGTCATTGACTAAACTGGTCACAAGCATGAAAAACGGATATATAGCCACAAAAACCGCAAATATTTCATCATCTATCTTGTGTAAACTATTTGATGAAAGAATGTAAAGCTTTTACAAGAAAGATAGCCTGGATATGGACTGCTATGTCCACAGATAATGCTAATTTTTGTATCGTTTAAGCAAGCATAACCATGGATGGACTGTAAAGCTTCTACAGATGGTTCCACTGATGATACCTTCAGTGAAGGTTTCCGAGCTTCTGACGAGGTACAAAATGACGTTGTGGTTGACGAGGACTACGAGTGTCGATCTAACCTCTCAGAGTGACGCCATGTGGAACCAAATACTTTGACTTGATGCAGTGGAGGTTTTTGTGTCTTCTAACTTGATCTGATCTGGGGTTTTTTTTTCCCTCTGACGCTCGACAGATGGACAAACGTTACCGATACTGCAGTCAGAAGTCCGGTGTGGTAAATACTGCCATGAGTGTGGATGGCAGCTGTGTTCACAGAGCTACATTACAGATCACATTTCATCTGGTTTTGGTTTGTTTTCGCTGCCTCAGCTAACTACACCCATCTGGTGCTCATGCAGAGTAAAATCAAGCGCTCCCACAGACATTCTGCTCAGGTCTGATTGTCTCCGTCAGGCTGGAGATGAAGATGCGATGAACTGTTCATCACTGCTGGGCCAGCAGGGCGTTACGATTGGCCTTCATCTTCTCCAGGCGCTTGGAGAGGTGGCTGTTACTGGCCTCCAGCTCGTCAATCCGATCCAGAGCCGAGCGGAGCTGCAGGAAACATGTAAATTAAAAAAAAAAAACGTCTCTTTGTGCTCACATAGAAAACAGTATTTAAACATGTCCAAGACACAAACATTTCAGAAAACACAAAGTAGTGAAAGTCAACTCCCAGACAGAAGGCAGTGCTCTCACTTCTCTCTGCAGCTTTCTTTTCTCGACCTTCAGCTCGTCTTCGATCTTCTCTGCGTTCTCCGACGCCACTTTGTAGCGACTCACCTGACCCTCCAGACGGATGACCTGAGGACATAAACAGCAACGTGAACCGAGGGTCTGACTGTCAGATTATTAAAAGGCAGATAAAGTTTCAAACGCTGACGTGCTGCCCTCAGCAGGCTTCGAGAAGAAAGCAGACTTTTAGGGAGTCTTTTTTTTTTTTTTTTTTTAAAGCTGAAACATATATATAAATATAAAGAACCTGATATAGATCCTTGAGGAACACCACAATTCAAAATGGTGTTTCTGGGCCAGTCTGCTGCCCCAAAGTGGCCACAAATAGTACTTTATATCAGTTTGAACTGCATTTAAGACAAACAGATTGAAAATAAAACCCTATCACTACAACATGAGAGTTCTTAGGGTTAGGGTAAACCTAAGCCTAACCCTACTGGACACCAATTTGAAGCCTTTCTACTTTCTCAAGGTCAAAAAGGGAGGGAGTTTTTAAGTTTTCTGGGAGCTGCAGATGAGCAAAACTGAACACATTTAAAGTTTAGTTGTGTTTTCTGGCCAAGCAACAAGAAAGACTATTTAAAGACCAACAAGAGCTTTTATGACATCCCACACATCTAACGTCTGTACTTACGTTTTGTTCCAGAGTGGTGACTTCCTGTTCAGATTTCACTAATTTGAATTTGAAGTCACTGATTTGTCTGTTGGCATCTCCTGCAGAAAAGAAAATCAGAAGAGCAAAGAAACTAAGTGATCATTCAATTTATTATTTAATTTTACTGACAACAAATTCACAGAAATTTCACAAAGAAAACCAAATTTAAATTTCATGAATACTACAAAAAAAACATTAACAGAAAATATGCAAATGAAGAGAAGCAGAAGGTCAGAGGAAAAAGATAAATGAAAAGTGGTGGATGGGGAAAATTAAACAGGAAAGGATGAAGATCAAGAAGACTCACTCTGTAGTTCTAGCAGGTGAGAGTCTATCCCGTTCTCCAGACCGTCCTCCTCCTGATTCTGGACTCCATCTGTGACGATCTTCTGTCTCTGATCCAGCTGAGACTGCAGCAGCCTCACCTGTTCACCCATTCAGAATCACATTATGTATACTTTCATACAATTTACGTCTAATGTCCAGTGTAAATACATTTGTATTGGAGCTGACTCCAAGGAGATCCACATTAGAGTACAGCAGACTCACCTGGTCCTGTAAACTCTCTCGTTCTTCAAAAAGTTTTTTCAGCCGAAGCTCTGAAACATAGAAAAAAATAAAATAAGTCCAGGATGTAGTCATATTGTTCTGGCTTGAATGTTTTTAGTTTAACACTGATATAAATAACCTGTATGTGTGCCTTTCATCACAGCTTTATTATTTCCTTGTGGCTCTGAGTAAAAAGCTGTGAGTATCCCTTTAATCGTGTTGGGATTGCTCTGATTCAAGTTTAAAAATTGGTCAAACCTTCCTGAGAACATGATGATTGATGCATTATGTGAGAATACTAATGATTAAAATCCTGTACATGGACTTTAAAAGCTCCATTAAGTGAAGTTTTTGACAAGTTTTGGTTTTTAGAACACACTTTGCATGTGTTGTGTCAACAGAGTCTGAGCAGCTGAAACCTAATAGAAAATATAGAGAACCTGATATAGATCCTTAAGGAACACCACAATTCAAAATGGTGTTTCTGGGCCAGTCTGCTGCCCCCAGGTGGCCACAAATTGTACGTTATATCAGTTTGAACTGAATTTAACCCTTTAACACCTAACCTGTCGCCGGTGACAGGGTGGTGCAAGGTCTTTTAAACTCCCGTAACTCATGAACCATTTGTGCAATCGTAAAAATCCCAACAGTTCCTGAAAGCAGCAACTCTGTGCTTTTCAGTGATATTAGGTCATTACGGTAATCCCACAGGGCGTCACAGCCAATTCTCTGCCAACAACACAGCAAAAAAAAACAGCAAAAACAAAACAATAAAAAAAAAAGCATGGTAAAAAGCACCCAAATGCCTGATAAAATGTCTGTTGTCTGCAGAGCTCCATCACACTCTTTTTGTCTCTCTTCCGTCAACCAACCTTTGTTTTCGCGGGGCTGCTGTGACACCGTGCCTATGATTGATTAATGACCCTAATATCACTGAAACACGCAGAGTCGCTGCTTTCAGGAACCATTTGGAATTTTTACCATTTCGCAAATGGTTCAAGAATTACGGGAGTTACAGTAGTTTTAAAAAAAGCTGCAACACACCTGTCTGTTGCCGGTGACAGATTAAGGTTTAAAGGGTTAAGACAGATTGAAAATAAAACCCCATCACTACAACATGAGAGTTCTCAGAGTTCTACTGGACCCCAATTTGAAGCCTTTCTGCTTCCTCAAGGTCAAAAATTACTTAATGGAACTTTAAATTTTTTCATGATGGAAATTTCCAATATTATATATATATATATAATTCTTCTCAAACTAGTACATTTTATTCATTTGAAAAATCAACCTAATTCAAGGGTTTAATTAACACAGTTAATTTCAGCTAATAGCTGTAATTCAAAATTAATTTTAATTTTTAGGAAAAAACAAAACTGTAGATTTATTTACAAATTATTTCCCACAATCAACATAAATTATTGAGATGTCTAACTTGTAAAATTACCTCCCAAATGATAAAAGGAGATCAATTATACATCAATGATATTTTATAATTATACAATATCATTTATAAGTGAGGCAGTAGAGTAAAAGTTTACAGCTGCTTACCCCTGTACGGTGTTGTGATTAACTGTCAAGAAAACAATTTTAAAGCAGTCAGCTCATAAAACCATCATGTCAGTGAAGAACGAACAGATTTACAGGTGAATGATTTAAATATTTACTTTATTTGAAGTTCAGTTCAGATATTCATTGACAGTATCGATGCTTCATTAATATTTCAAAGTTTAATAACATCGACTCTAAAGCTCCAACATTATGGTTAAATTTGTGTAAAAATCATAATTTTGTTCATTCTTGTGATTTTAGGAAACGCTGCACTCAGATTTTTTATCTTTCCTGCTGTCCGAACAGGACTCTCTCTGTCCTCTTCGGTGTTTCGTGCTGCTCAGCACAGAAACAAACTTTCCATCTTCAGCAACAGCCTCCGTCACAGTCTGCTGATCATCCCGCTCCTCGTTGACCTCCTCACAGCTGTCCATGTCTCCTACTGACAGCTCCAACTGAGAATCTCCATTTGACCTTGCAGACTCCTTGATCCGTTGTCTTTGTTTTTGAAGGCTCATTATCGGCAATTCTGAGACATCCAGGATTTCGATTTCTTCAGATGAGTCTTCTAAAACTTTTCTGACCTTTGAATGAGACTTTGTTGAAAACATCTGATGTGTTTTCAGACCCCTGGACTTTCTGACAGACACTACATGGCAGCTTTGGCTGTTGAGTCTCTTTGGACTTGTTGACAAACCCAGATTTGACCTGGATACCTTTGCTGTGGCCTCTTCAGGTTTAGTGAAGTAGGAGTCGATAAAAACCAAGGGCTCACAGCAGCTTGTTACAGTTGTTTCAGCTATATCAGCAGGATTTCCTCCAGACAAGTCAACCACTTCTATCTCACGGGTTTTAGACATGATCCTCTGTGCTTTTCGGTCAGCATTCATTGGACGATCCAGAATATCTGGATAAAGTTTACTTGTGGAGGGTACTTTCGCTGAAGCTAAATTGTCTCTCAGGAAGGCTGAAGATCCAGCCAGATGTCCTTCCACATGTTTAGTAAGTATAGGATCCATCATGTGGCCAGTTCGTTCTTTGTTGTGCTGACTAGACTCATTCTTTAATATATTCTCCACATCTGAAGTCCACTGTTGAAGAGACCCCAGGATTTCTGAGAATATTCTGGAGATTTCAGCTACAAAAACTTGATTTCCAGTAAATCCTTGGTGCATGTGTTGAGTCATTTTTTCCAGACCGGCCCAGATGTCCAGCGGGGCAAAAGGTGATGATGTTTGAACGTTATGTTCTGCACATTCAGAAGAAGTTTCTCCAGCTAGTTCATGAATCCTCTGGTCTTCAAGTTCCTCAGGTGATTCAGGTCTTTCATGAGATGTGTCTTTGTCCACTCGAAGCTCCTGCTCTTCCTGACTACCAGAAACATCACATTTTTGACTTGATACACTCAACAAGACCACTTTGTTATCCTGGATGACATCTTCAGCAGGATGATGTTGAACAAGTTTTGATTTGAGGACAGGTGAAACCACTTTGGTGCATTTTCCTGAATTTTCCTGAGTTCTGGTGATCTGTTCAGTAAATGAGTGTGCCATTTCCATTGCATCCTGGTTTGGAGGTGCTGTTGAAACCAGCCCAAGTCCATTTTTAAGTTTGGCTGTGGTTTTTAAGGCCCAATAAGGTTCTGACCCATATATCTGAGCAGCAGCTCCTGGCCTTTCTTTATTCAGACATCCTTTGATTCCTTTGTTTCTAAGCAGAAGACGTCCGTCTTGCCTGCTCTGAAATTTCTTGATTCTCTTGGTTCTTAGTCGCTTGGTTCTTGCAGCCTTGTTTGTTTCTGGATGGTTGTTAGTTGTGTTTAGTCTTTCTCCAGGGTGTTTGTCCAGGCTGTTTGTCTTGATTTGGTTGATGGTGGAAATGTCGTTCAGTGACTTCGACAGTTTAAAAGCCCTCCAGAGGTCATTTTTCTTGTTGTCTTGAGGTGGTCTGCTGCCTTCTTTTGTCTGCCACTCTTGAGTTTTTCCTGAAAGACCAGGAGGAAACATTGGAGGACCAAACACAGCTGACTCTTAGGGAAGTAAAACACAAATTAACTGAAGAAGACGACAATTAACTGGCTCGATGGGATGAAGAAAAGTGGCGATCAGAGGGATTAAAGGTGGATTCTTGAATTAATCTGCACGACGATGCAGATGAGTTGATTTTAAAAATCCAAACATGATGCTGAAGCGAATGAAATCATTAGAGATTTTTAATTAAACAAAGATTACACGAGAATGTGTTTGTTAGAGATTCATTCAGACATGCACGTCATGCAACAAAAACTGGTGCCTGGTTTAGTAAAGTCAAAGATGAAGCATGACAAAATTAAAACTACTAATACCAAGTGAAAATGTAATCTCTTAAAAGTTTTAGTAACTACTCCCATTTCATGTTAAAATATCCCAAAATTTTGGCACATCATCTCTCAAAAATTCATACGTCATCTTCGCACCTCAAACTTTTAATGTTAAAAAAAAAAAAATCATAATTTTGTTAATCATGTACTCCCAATATTTATTGTGTAAGTCATAATCCTGACTTAAACTAATTCAAGATTATAACTTTTTAAAATTATATTTTGACTTTAAAAGTCATAATTTTATTTTAAAAACTAATATCCTGGATAAAAATTTGCACTCATGATTTAAAAAGTAGTCATATTGAGTTACACCACTGCCTTTTAAAAAACTTTTTTCACAATTCTGGCTTCAAAAGTCTTAACATTAAAAATAAATATTGTGGCATAAGAATTATAATTTGATGTTGATAAGTTAATATTTTACTTTTCTTCCACATGTAATACTTACATCATCCTAAAATATCATAAGTTAGACATATATTATGAGTTTCATTGCTATAAATAAATAATAATCAACAAAATAAATACTGATAATGAACACATAAATATATATAATAAATAATAATAAAGAAATTAATAAAATCCAAGTTTCAAAGATATTTTCTGTTTTATCTTGAGATTCTTACCATGTCAAATTTCAGACATAATTGTTTTAAGTTAGTTTTACAAATCAAACATTCCATTAAAACTTGTTAACAGTGATTCAGTATCATCTTCTTATTTAGAAATAAGTTAGAATTTCATCATTTTATCTCCTTTACATTACTTTATTAAAGCACAGCTTATATTATTGTATTATTATATAGTAAAAAACAAAAAAACCCAAAACAAACACTAATTTCTTCTTATGACAGGTTTATTCACGTCCTACCGAGCATGTTCTCTCTGCCACCATGAGGAGACTCCTGAGCCAATCGGGAGGCAGATTCTTCGCTTACATCATCCTCGGCCCCACCCAGTTCTGCATCCCCATTGGTGGTGATGTCAGGAGAGACGACCACGCCATGTTTCTGTCCGGCAGAAAGTCACGAAATCAGTGATCAGTCAACAACACGATCGATACCAGTCGCTCTCTGTGTGTGAACTTTGGTGCTTCTATTTACTCAGAGCCTGAAGTTCAGTTTTAACATCTGCAAAACAGCTGCACAGATGTTCACATTAAAGTCATGTCACAGTTATCAGATGTCAAGATGTGTTTGCTTAATATGTAGGAATTTTTTTTTTTAGGACACTGAAGTAAAATTTAAGAACACAATTTTAAAGTTAAGATGAAATTTTACAAATATTCCAATAACACAAATCACTTTTACAAAATTCTTCAAAAATAAAATAATACCTTCATAAAAATTAATACCTTAAAAGACACGTTATAATTTTACAAAAGATAAAATAAAAAATATTGTCAGTTTTAGAAAATAAATTCTGAATTATTTTAATTTTACAAAAAGTTAAAGTCAGTTTAAACTGTTGTGTGATGAATGTACAAAACGAGTTTACATTTTTGAGGAAATAAGTTGAAAATTGTAATGTGAAATTGTTCTTTTATGGAACAAAAACGACAATTTCAAAGGAATGAGCTCCAACTTTCCAAAATAAAAATTTTACAGTTTAGTGTTTCACAGTTTTACAAGTATAAATTTAATTTGTAATTTAGCAAAATAAATATTTCAAAAACAACTTTCAAAAGGAACAAGCTGCAATTTTTAAAAGTTATAACTTTACATAAAATTAAATTATTTTACTTTTATAGGAATAAAGTTGAAATGTTAGTTATAGAAGTATGAAAAACAGTTTTAATTTTAACAATATTATTGATGCAAAAAATAGACCATAAATTACAGTTTTACATGCTGTAATTTTTTAAAGTTTTTTAATTTTATGAAAATATGTTTTCATTTTATCAGACAAATTTGGAATAAGTCAAATTACTTCTTTTTAGAAAAGGTTGAAATGTTATTAATTAAAAATGTGTTTTAAATGAGTAAAGAAGCAGTTTTACAACAGCAGGTTTCACCACAGGACATACAGAGAAATAACAGTAATAAAGATTTATAAGAAAGGGATATAAAAAGTTAATATTTTACAAAAGCTGTAATTTTACAAAAAAAAATTAGGAAATTTATAAGAATGTTTATCTGATTAAAATAGAATTTCAGATAAAGTCTTTTTGTAACAGATTTTAGTACCTAGAATGTAATTTTGTTGCTGTTTTATAAGAATAAGTGATTTAAGGTTTAAAGTTGTAGAATTACAATGCAAGAGTTTCTGAGTGTGATTTTACAGATTTTAGGTCTATAAGATGAAACTGATAAAGTTTTTCAGATTGTTTTTTAAGAAAGTTTTTGTGCGTTGTTAGTTTGTAGAACTAATGCTCAGTTTTAAAATAAAGTGATTGAATCAGATGTGTTCAGGAACACTGAGCTCTTCCTCCTCCTCTTCATCGTTTGATACCTTCAGTAAATCTTGCAGTCGAACCACCTCGTCTCTGAGCCGGTCACGCTCAATGCGAACAATGTCTGAGATTTCTCTCTGCCGCTCCAACGCCTGAGCGACACGCCCAGTAGGGAGGGAAGGAAGGAAAGAAGGATCAAAGGAAGGAAGGAAGGAGTTAGTGAAGGAAAGAAGCAAAACGTAAGAAGGAAGAAGTGAAGCTGCAGACTTTAGTTTGAAAATCGCAAAGCATCGAGTTAATCATACCCCTATCTTCTTGTCTTTCCACTGCAGTGCCTCCTGCAGGTCAGAAACCTCCTGACAGTAACTGCTGCTCTTCAGACGCAGGTCAGTCACTTCCTGTACACCACAGACCAGCCAAGACCAGGATAGACCCAGACAGAAGAGTAGAGGCCAGTAGAAATCAGTAAAAATTAGTAAAGATGAGCAGAAGAAGGAAGAAGAGCAGTAAGAGACAGCAGTTTAGAGCTGGTGTGAGATGCTTTAAAGAGGTAGCACCAATCCAAATAAAGAGACGTTAAATTCTAGTGGAGTGTTCTGGGAGGAATAATCTGTTTCTGAATGTGAATAAGATCAGAGACATGGTGACCGCTTTCAGAAGGAAGAGGACGGCTACACGGCCCGTGTCTATCCTGGGACAGGATGTTGATGTGGTGGAGGAGTACAAGTACCTGTGCAGGCTGAACTGGAAAGTCCACACAAACTGTCCTTTCGGCAGTGGAGCTGAACCAGTCTGTTAGAGAAGGTGCCCTGCTGTGCACTAAGTGGTGTAGAGGGTGGTTAGGATTATCCATGATGGAAAACAGTTTGAGTAAACTGATCAGGATGGCTGGCTCTGTGATTGGCTCCCAACTGGACACTTCTGAAGTTGTGGTGGAGAGGACGTCAGCGAACAGTCTGCTGGTGTCTCCAGCTCTGATGCTGCTCCCCCAGCAGACCACAGCACAGACACATTGAAACATCTCAGCCTCCTTAGGAAATACATCCCTCTTGTATTCAGTCTCTGTGGTGGTCTTCCAATTCAGCCCGTTGTCGATGTGGATGCCCAGGTACTCATACTCCTCCACCACAGGACCTGTCCTCTTTGGCTTGAAAATAACAACTGATGCTCTAAGGCTTGACCAGAATAAGACACCACTGACCCAGCTGGACCAAGCATGCGACCCACAGAGCATGTGGCACTATGTAGTTGGTCATGTTGTGCTATCCAACTCAGCAGCGCACAACTATACCAGAAATAGCTGGCCTTTGACTTTGAAGGAACTTAAGTGTTTAATGGACACAGAAGAAACCTATCAAAGAAACAACATCAGTGAAGTGGAACTTAGCCGCCTCTCTTGGAGGAGCACATGGGCTTTGTGATGAGTGGTCTTAGATTTTGACCTCTCAGTTAAATCTGTGTTTAAATATGTGACACAATGATCTGCCACATGTCATTACTGAGCTAATGAGCGGACTGAGGGACATATTTGCTCCGGCCGATGCGTTCTCCATCCCCAGTCAGCCACCTGTTTTTATCCACATTTTAAAACAAACAGGAGGTCCAAGGCATGGTGCCTACTTAATGCTGTAACACTTAGCAGTGTTTTCTTTATTTTCAATGTATGAATTTACTGTAGTCACTGGTGTAAAACGTTATCAGATCATTTCCTTATATACAGTAACAAAAAGGTGTAAAATTAATTAATTACAAGTAAAATACTTAGACTGTACTTAAGTAAAAGTAGAGAATTACTTACAGGCTGATTCACAGACTTTTAATTCTGCCATACAACAGCTGTCAAATGCTCAAAACAGAAATAAAATACATTTATTCTTAGAAAATAATGGCCCATGTTTGTAACAGATCTATTTGATTCACTGACAATGTAAGCAGTAGTTATCAGTAACCACCATTGGCCTCCTGTGTAACAAGAAATCTACTTCCTGTCATCAAAGAGTCAAATCAGCACCAGCTACTTACGTTTCGTTACAATACTGCTGTGGCAGCTCAACAGGTGCTAAAAACACTGTAAATGTAGTTATTCACCTGATATGATTAAGTCAGAGAGCTTGAGATAAAATATTAAATGGATTTTTGCACAAAATGACTGTGTGGACAAAGTGGATCACTTACATTTAAAACACAATAAAAGGGGCATACATTTAACTCTGTGACTAATGTTTTGGATAAAAGTAGAAATAATTTTTTTGTAAAATGTAATGGATGCATTTTGTCTTAGCCCACACTGCCAGCAGTTTATACACTCAGGCTTGTGAAGCAGGTTACTGGGAAATAGCTGCTGTTGCATCGTTTTCCTTGAATACCTGCTATAGTGACTTGGTGAATTTTTGTCCACATTATCCAGGATTTTTGTTTGAACTGAACAACATACCAAAGCCTCCACTGCCATCTACTGGTAAAA
>VUQS01024078.1:0-11507 GCA_015108495.1 Heterochromis multidens | reverse complement strand
TTAAAAAAAAAAATAAAAAAAAAAAAAAAAAAAGAAAAAAAAAAAAAAAAAAATTTTAAAAAAAAAAAAAAAAAAAAAAAAAAAAAAAAAAAAAAAAAAAGTAATATTGTAGTACAACTACTTTAAATGAGATCAAGTGGTATTTTAAGTTGAAAAGTAAATAAGCCAATACAATGAGAATTTAACAAAATGTGGGAGTGAGCTCTACCAGCCATTTACTCGTATTAATTTCTTCTTGTTAATTCATTATGGAGTAACAGGTGATGGTAAGCTTCATTTAATGAAAAGTCCCAGGAACCTTGTTCGTGATAAATGGTACTGGCACTGAAAACTGCTACATAAATATTCTGTTCACATTCACTGAAAGGAAAACTTGCTCCTAGGAAAAGCTTTTTGAGACAACCTTTGTTTTTCACTACTAAATGATCGAGGATATGACCATATATCATATAGTTTCTACATATTTTGTTAATATTATTTTAATGTCTATATTTCTCCAGACGTTTTAATGATGAAGACGCATGTAATTTCAGAACCTTTCTTTTTGCATTACCCTAAATTATATTCAGTTACTTTTGGCCTCAACAACAACAACACACACTGGCTTAGTAATAGCTCAGTAGCTCAGCACCCCCAGCAGGTCTCCCCTGTAACTACAGCTAATAGTGTGTGTGTGTGTGTGTGTGTGTGTGTGTGTGTGTATTAACTGACCGCGAGCAGCTCCTCGGTCTGTCTCAGTGTTTCTTTCATGTCTTTGAAGTGAAACTGCAGTACGTTGTGAGCCTGACGCTCACGCTCCCACTCCTGAAAACACACACACACACACACACACACACACACACACACACACACACACACACACACACACACACACACACACACACACACACACACACACACAAACAGGCATACAGAAAGAGTAGCACAAAGCTATTTTAGCACATTAGTTTATAAGAGAGAAAAATACCCTTTTCTGTATGTCTTGGAAAGTAAGTTTACTCAGCACATTTTTCTACAAATGTCAACTATGTTTAATCACTCAGTAGAGTTGTTATAGTCAGCCTTTTCCTTTACATAGCTTTAACTGTCTTTTGCTACAGCTTTACCGTATGTTTTTGGCTTTTGGCTCTGGACATAAAACCATAACTGTAAACCTTTTCCCCAATTTAGTCTTCCTCAGTTTTTTTTTTCTTCTTCTTGCTCCATTTACTGTTTTTTTTTCTGGCATCTGAAATGCTTGTTATTGCCAACTCTACCGAAATGAGTTGGAAACAAAGACGCTGCCAAATGCAGAAAACTAAAGTGTATGGGTGTTTTCTAGGGGACCTGGTGGTGGTAGACCCTGGCCAAATCCTCCCAACTCCAATTCTGTAAGTGCCAGAACAAAGATACCAAACAAAAAGTTTCATTTTCATTTCATAACTTTAGTGGTTTGCTTCTTTATCTTTGTAGACCCCGTACTCTTCTGCTTCACCAGGAAGCTATGCGGTATGTATGTTTGAAACTAGCTAAATAGGCTGTAATTTACAGCTTCATGCATGAATGTCATGGAAACAAAACTCTGATTTCAGGGACCTCCGGGAGGAGGGGGGCCACCTGGAACCCCGATAATGCCAAGTCCAGCAGGTAAAATCTGTGTGTGTATCTGTTATATGTGTGTATGTGGATATATACACATGCTCATGATCTTTCAATCTCTTACTGTTTCTGTGTTTTTTCTTTTTGTTTTCTGTCAGATTCAACCAACTCTGGAGACAACATGTACACTATGATAAACACAGTCCCTCCAGGTGGAAGCCGGCCAAATGTGAGGCATTTTTCTGTCTGTATGCCGTAGTGTCTGAGTGGCTGTTAAGTCTGTGTTGGGGGTAGAAGTCAAAAAAGAATACTGCTGCTATGTTGTCATTTAATTTTGTGGTAAATGTTGTTACCTTGTCTGTGTGTGTTCTCCTAAGTTCCCTATGGGTGCAGGCAGTGACGGTCCATTAGGAGGAATGGCTGGGATGGAGCCACATCACATGAATGGATCTTTAGGTACAAGAACAAGAAGCTTCTGTGTTCTGCATGGACAAAAAAACCCAAAAAAACACCCCTCTGGTTATGTTTGTCCCTTATTTGTCGTGGAAAATTAGTATTCGTTTGATCATGGTGATGTGCATTATTTTCATACTTGTGTTCCCTCCCTCAGGGTCGGGCGATATGGACAGTCTCCCCAAGGTACAAGCAGCTTTTTACCTACTCCGAACTGCACTTCTGATTTTTATAGCTTTAGTACTCGCAGTTACTATTGAAATATGTTTTATTTACCTTTACATTTACAGAACTCTCCTGGTAACCTAAGTATGAGTAACCAACCTGGGACGCCTCGGGAGGATGGAGAGATGGGAGGAAACTTCCTTAACCCTTTTCAGAGTGAAAGTGTAAGTTAGTTGTTATTTAATGTATGGGATTACTAGAGGTGCTTAGCCCCAACACTGCCAGTTTTAATATCTTTATGCTAAGCTAAGCTGCTACTGGCTGTACTTTTTATCATATAGATAATATCAATCTTACTAGCTTTCAGCAAGACCTATAGACTGTATATAAAAGATGACATCACCACTGATTTGTTGACTACTGTTCTCAAGTCTTGACTTTAGAAAGATGGCAATCACCATCTTGTTTTTCTTTTTTTAAACTGGATATGTTTATGTCCAGTTTAAAAAAAATGTTAATGTTTATTAAATGTATTTTGAGCAGCATAATCAGCTAATGCTAGTTCTGGCTAGTTAGCTTGGTTAGCATGATGCATCCATGATTTTAAATTGGATGCTAATTCTTGCTGGTTAAGCAAATAGGTTTTGTATTCACCAGAGAAGCTCTACGGTTGACTCTTAAGAGTATTCTCTTAGCATAACTACATATTGAACAGAATTGACCTGTGACTGAAAGTGGGAACACCCCTAAAAATGTATAACTTTAAGCCTTAATACAATTCAATCAGGTGTTTTATGCAAAGTTTCATACTTCTTCATGGTCATTTCGTTCAGTTCTCGTTAACAGGGAAATCAGCTATAGATACCAAAACCTTTTGGTACCAGGCTGTAAACAACTTTATGTGTTCAGTAAAGCTGGCCATTTTAACACGGGAGTCTGTGGAAAGGACTCAGTTTTGGAGCCAGCCCCATGTGGCCATTTCAAAGAACTGCAGTTTTTGGTACTATTGCATTGACTTCATTTTTTCAGTCTTGAAGGTTGCTCCATGGCAGAAAAGGTGAAAAATGATATTGCCCAAAATATTAAATTATTGTGTACTTAATTTTTTTTCACAATTAAATGTCACATCTTCATAGAATTTCATAGGGATTTCTAATGGCTCAGTCACACTAGAGTAAAAATATGACAGCAATCTCCTCGTGATTAGTAAAAATCAGTGGTTGCCTGGTGATTGCATTGAATTTTTTCACCATCATCAACCGATTGCAAGTAGTTGTGGCGACTACTTTCAATCGCCTGATGGGAGGCAACCTGTCTCCAAACAATCTCGGTCTGAGTCAGACTGACTACAATGACCCTCAGACAGAAAGGCAAAGGTTTGCAAATAATTGCTGTCTAATTTATAAACGCAGATAGATTGCCAACACACTGCACTCAATCAGTGTGTCAGTCAGCAACAGATTCACAGATTTATCACAGTTAACTACTGTATTATCACAGATTGCATGTAATTGCCAACTTGACTGCATTCAAATGCAAATTTATCGCAGAGTGACTCAGTCTTATTGCCTTTATATCACTGTCTTGACACACCAAAGTTGCTTTGAAGATGGCAGCTCACTGCGAGTGCTCGCATACCTGGTCCCCGTCTTCAAAGCAATCATTTCAAAGGCAACGAGATCCCATTCAGTGCACATGGTCGTAGTAATATTGGTCATGCTGCGGTCTCCATCCACTGTTTTGCCTAGTGTGACTGTAGCAGAATTAAGACTAATGACTAGATATGTGCTTCCCTCTCTTAAACACATACCCAGTCACCTTTTTATGTTTCTCTTAACCTTTACCTGCAGTATTCTCCAAACATGACGATGAGTGTGTGAGGGTTCTGGAAGCAGGTTTGGTCTGTCGCTCAATAACCTGGTGTGGATCTGCAAAAAGCAGAGAGGCATGATGTGATGTCATCTAGGCCAGTGACTCTTCCTCCACCACCACCTGCTCAATCGGACAGTTGCCCCAGGCGCCATCCTACTACTACTACCCCCCACCCGCAGCCCCATCCTTCCATGGTTTCTGTCCATGTTTCTTCGCTCCTGTTTTTCTCCCATTCTAAGTGGTGACTCTTCTACCTTCATCTGTTCTTCCTCTGCAACTATGAGACTGTACAAAGGAACCAAATTGAAATGACCCAGAGGAGAACTCTTTGTAAATTTGCATATGGTGTGTATGAGAGAGTGCACACAGTCCGGTTACAGACAGATTTTTCTGCCTTTGCATCATATCACAAAGCTTGTTACCCAAAAACAAAATGCCAGTACCCTAAAGTTAAAATTCCTGTGGGTTTAAATAGATGAAGTCACTGTTTGATTGACTGATCTAAAGGGTTGTCATCACGTTTTCTTTTTAATTACTCTGTTTGCAGTACCAGAAGAGAAGTGGAGAGACATCCCAATCCTCAGTTAAAACCATGAGATATTTGAGAAGTCTTTTGTAGATGTCTAAATCTTTAAGACCACTTACATTGTGTTTAAAGTTTTATACTTTCGGTGGTTTTCTTATTAAATTCACAATATTTGTTTTCATATTAAGTTTGAAGCTCAATGTTTATTAAGAAAAAACTTGCTCAAGGCTTAAAGTGAGACTATGTAACCTGTTCTAACAGTAGCCAATATGCCACAAGTGAAAATGGGAAATGTTAAAACGTGGTGCATAAAGTCAGTGAAGTGGCATTGTTGAGAAGTCATTACATTAGCTAACATTTAGCAACCAAAAGCTAATGGTCATACCAGACCAAGCAGGGCAGTTAAAGCAAAAGTGCTGAATGTATTGAACCAAGCATTCATGCATTTTAGTAGTTATGGATTCATCTTTCTATTTGTGTGAGGGACAACGAGCTAATTCGTCTTTAAAAAGTTCCATAGTCTGCCTTTAAGTCATATGAGATCAGTCACTATGCTAATTGTAATTTAACTGAAATAAGGATAAGACTGAGGAAGGTTTGCACCAAGGTTAGTACTCAATAGTACTGTACAGACTGAGATTTGGTTACAGTTAAGTGATGCATCTTTCTGTATTCACCTGAGCTCTTGTTACAATTCAACCTGTAAGATTTCCCATTATGAGCAATGTAGTGCTTTTGGGGGGATGAAAGAGGTGTTTTTGACAGAAATGAAGGGAACCACTAGTTAAAGAATTTGTTGGTTTTGATGACAGAACTTACTCACATGTCCTAGACTTAAAAATGGTCAAATTAGAAAGAGATATAATAAGAGATAAGCAGTATGGATGATGAACTGCAAGCTTTGGTCACTCATACTTAACTGTCATCCGGCAAAACTGTGATTTTTAGTATGATATGAACAATTGGTTGGTACAGAAAGATAAAACAAGCTTGTTTTTAATCAATCTTTGAAACCTTTTTCACTGCCCAAGATGAATTATTATCATGTACAAAAGGGTGAGTATTCCTGCGGACATTCTCCTTTCCCTTCCCTTACTGCAAAGTGTACAGCTCACAAATGTAGCTCCTCTGTCTTGTATGTGTATTTGATATTATTATTATTATTATTATTTAAAGACAATGCTAGAGAGAATTATTGCAAAAGGGAGTATTACGGACTGATGACGCACCATCACAACTGAACTGAGATGTTTTATTTTGTTTTGTGTTAGATTGAAGCCATAAGTGGGAGTACATAAAGATCGATTTGTAAATTGGATCATTTTTTTCTTTCTTTCTGTTTTTGTGACAGTATGTGGGACTCCATTTGTGATGTGTTCATTTTCTCTTTTTTATTCTTGTATTATGTTTTTGTAAATACACAGAGAAGTTTCATGGGTTTTGACTATGCTGATATAAAGCTTCTCTAACCTTAGTCAAAGTGTCAGCTCTTTTCATTTATAAGGACTGCGGAGTACATCTGAGAGTATCTGTGGACAAAATGTTATGATCACAATCATGTTTGTAAAAGCTATGTTAAAATTTGTACTTAAATTTGCCACCCCTGTAAAGCTGTTTCTCAAATTTGAAAGGTAGGACAAACAATGATTCAGAAACCAAATTTGTCACAGGATGTTATTTGCACTGTCGTGGCTGCCAACAACTTTGTGGCAGAACTTTGAGAGAGGATTGTCCAGAAAAATCTGGGTAAATGTAAACTGAAAGTGACACAGTATATCCAGATCTAACCTGCCACCATCATAAGTGTAAGCAGGGTCATCAGAAAACAAAGGAAAGACATTACCGTGATTAATAACAGTGATGTTTGCAGTCTGAGCAAACTGACTGGCTACAGCTTTATATTTAGACTTGGACTGGGACCATTTTTCCCATGGCTTGCCCTCCACCAGCAGAAGCTACCTGGTATCTCTAGTGACCACATTTATATCAACACAGTATGTGCAATCCATATAAGACTGCATCTCAGACCATGTGAACTTTGACTACCACCAGCCACAGATGGAATAATTCATCACAACAGAAGACAGCAGGAGGGCATGTGAGCAAATATCTTACAGCACCACAAAGAAGACCATCTTTATTCTTGTAGTACTCTGTGTTAGCTTTGAAAATGTACTTACACACACACATGAACACATGAGAAACTACTACTACTATGTATTAAATATTTATCTCCATATTCTGCACTAGAAAAGCTTTTAAATGAATCAAGGGCTATATTAGAGAGTTGTTTCTGCTGTAGTCAGCAAAGCAGTATTAGACAATACTATAACCACACCAGCCCTTTTTTCTATAAGCCCTCTCACACTATAGTTTTCATTGCAGTCTCCAAACAGGAGTGCAGTTGTTCTGTTGTTCCAGTTAAGTGTCATTTGGTTTCTAATCATGTCTGTTCAGTAAAGTTCATTTGAAATGTTTTTCGAATGCAGCATACCTTCCTCTAATCTAAGAGAACTTCTCTCTATCTTGACTTTCATAAACTCGACCATAAGCAGTATTTGTTGGGAGACTTATCAGTTTGATTTCCTTCCTCTGTTGCAGATGTGTGTCCTGATGAGAAGGAAGCTGCCAAAGATGTAAAGGAAAAACAATAAAACACTGTTATCACCTATTGTATAGCTCAAATCTATCCAGAGACATCAAGCTGCTCCATGAGACACATTTGTATTCAGATGTGCTTTCTTTGATATGAGGGAACTCTCTGGATCAATGATGTGTTGACGGATAGGGAGAAAATGTTTTTTCATCTCGTAGGGAGTTCAGTGTGAGACGAGGAGGATTACAGGTTGTTAAGCGTTTAACTGTCACAGTGCTTGTCACTACCTGGTAAAAACAAAGCTAATGAGACTCTTAAAGTTATTCATTCATGCACCTAGCATGTTCAGCAGATACTTTTTGCTCTGTTGAAGACGACAAACTGATTTCACTATTACTGCAGGTGGGTTGAATAATGTTGGAAAAAGGTTTTCTTTCTCTTACATAAGTCTTTACAAAAGGACACTAAGTGCTTGCTTGCTTTTGTGTTGCATGAACCCACTTTATTTGTACTTTGTGTATTTTGGCTGACACTACCCTGGAACTTCCAGTGAGTTTCCAGTGTTCTGCAAGTACAGGCTGTGACAAAGTAAGAGAAGTTTTTCAGCCGGGAATGTGACTGTTCACTGTGGCTGTGAAGCATCTGAGCCAAATCTGTGAAATACTTTGATACTACTGATGTTCGTGTCATACTTGAAGGATGTTTTAGATGTCTGTGAGGACCTTTTCCAGGAATGCAGCACATTCACGCTGTTTGGTAAAAAACATCAAATGAAGCTTTATCCTTATCTGTACCAATATTGCACAATCCCATTCCACAGTCTCAACAAGCCTTGTTGATATAAGCCCACCTCCTCTCTTATGTAACCTCTCCACTGTAGTCATCCCACCCTCCCTATAAGAGTTCAGCTGTCCTGTTCTTGCTGCATTATACGGCTAGCTTTCATTTGACTTCTCATTATGTCCCTTCATTATTGCCTGGCTTTGCTGACTCTCTTCTCGCTCTCTGGCGCCTCTGATCCAGCCTGCGAAGAACTCATTAAGCCTCTGGAGGATCGAAGCAAGGTTCAGTGTCCTCAGCGGAGACATTCACCATAAAGCTGAACTGAGTTTAAATTGTTTTAATGCTCTTGGGCCTAAGTCATCATCACTGATGCCCCCAACCCTAGCAAAAAAAACCAAAAACAAAAGTAACAAAGTTTTTTTGGAAAAAACATTTAAACAATTTTTTTGATCAATTTTAAAACATCTAATTTTCTGATAGCACTGGGTTGGGGTCATCACTGATGATGACTTGGACCTTGCATGGTTTAAAAAAGTCCCATTGGTGATTTTGCATGTACAAAGTTAACCTAACTTATTTTCAACAGAAATGTTTGTTTTTGGGAAGAGGACTGTCGGATCTGTGAACCTGCTGTGAATCTCTTTGAATTTAATCTCTTTGAAAATTGAATTTCTTTTTCCTTTTTAAATCTGGCTCTAGGTTTTGGGGAAATGGATATTTTACTTTGGAACATCAGACAGCGAGGAGCAATTAAAAGAGCTTAAAACTCTGCAGAGCTTCTGGGTCGAACACTCACCCATACTTGACAGTGATGACATCCTCATTCGCTACGGAGATAAATTGTAACTGCTGTTGTTTTCAAAATGACTTGTACTACCTTTATGGCATCAAATGAGTTACATACATTTACATCCTTTTTTTATGTGCTCATATTTTGTACCTCTACTTACCAGGGATGGAAAATGTTATCACGGAAGTGTCGTTGCCACCTTCTTAGGAAACTCTACCAATGCCACATGTAAGACAGTTATCACACATATTGTTATGCTTACATTATCAAATACTCATTATGATCTGAGTGCAAAACAGCATGATAACCATCTGTTCTGTATATTACAGATTATTATAACTCCTCCAATCATGAGCATCTTGGGAAGCATCTGGCGACATGCCCTGACTGCATGCTTTGGACAGACAACTTAGTGTCACAGGTCAACGGCGAAACCAGAAAAAGCAGAAGCCTCTTCCTCTTCAGTGAGTTGCCTGCACCTGTCTGTGACTGCTTATCTGCAAACTCTAATTAAAAAGTGTCAGACTTTTAGGACTCTGTAGTGTTAATGATTAGTTTCACACAGTTCACACTACTCTGTTGAAAATAATTTTAACATTGCCATTCCTTCCCTCTAGCAAAGACTGGGACACTGGATGCCTCTCATCTTGAAGTTCTCAAGAAGCAGGCTGAGTGCCTCAACTTCACACTAGATTTTCACTTTACAGACACAACAGGTGAGGTGTTCTCACCATCCACTCAACAGTAAGCAGTGCATCTAATTTAAACGATCACTTATCAGTTTGAGTTCCTTCCTTTGTTTCAGATCTGTGTCCCGATGAGAAGGAAGCTGTTGCAGATGCAAGGCAGGAAGAACAATAAAGAAAAACAGATTTAAACTCTTATCACCTATTGTCTCAAAGCTATCCTGAGACCTGAAATTACTCAGTGCGTGAAGTTTGTATTCAGATGTGTATCACAGATGTGCTGACAGATGTGGAGAAAACACTCTTTCATCTTGCAGTGGATTCAGTGCAGGACAAGGAGTTGGGTATAGTGTTAACTGTTGCTGGAGTTGTTTTTGGAAAGGTGTAGACTATTTACTAGCAGGTGCAGTAAATTGTGATGTCTCGTTTTTCTTGTATTCACATAAAGCTTTACAGAAAGACACTGTGTGTTTGCTTTCTTTTGTTTTGCATAAATCCAATCTCTTTGTACTTTATGTCTTTTGTTATTTATTGCTGACACTTCTCTAGATCTTACAGTGAGCTTTCAGTGATTTCTGCACTACAAGCCAACACAGGTGACAGCAACAGTACCAACACAGGTTACTCAGAGATTTTAGAAGCCACAGCTACTACACTGTAGGGACTGAAACGTCTTTTCTTGGAGTCAAAGATGGAACTACTAAGCAGGTATTAGGATCACTGGGTTTTGGGGTTTTGTGAGTTCTTGAGTTTTTTGAGAATCTCTTATGTTTTCTTTGGCTTTCTTGTTATAATAATGAGTGGTAGCCTCCTTTAGCATTTATTATATCCTTTGTAGTCTATTTATATTCTGGTCCTTCTTGGTTTTTGTAATATTTAGTTATCTTTTTGGTGATCCCTTTGTTTCCCCAGTCAGGCCCTGTATCTGTCTGGTCTCTGTGTTTTGTATCTGTGTGTACCTTCTGTCCCTGTGTCAACTCTGCATGTCTTAGTCACAGTCTCAGTATTAATTATGGTTCCTGTCTTATTGTAATAGTCTCTAGTGTGCGTTGTGTTGAGTCTTACTTCCCTTGTCTCGTTATTCATGATTTGTTCCTGCTGTGTTTCCCATGTGTCTCCACTTCCCCTGATTGCCCTCCTGTGTATATATTGTCTCTGTCTCCCTTTATCCATTGTCAGAGTGTACTGTTCGGTTATGCAGCACAAGTTGTTTTTGCACAGTTTGGTGTTTTCCCTGAAAGCAGAAAATGTGAGGTTTTACTTGTGCTAGACAAATATTGCTGCCAATATGCTGCAAGTTGGAATGAATATAACAACTGAAAAAGCATGTGTTATTTTGCGCCTCATGTAGCTTTGACAGTTGCTGCTAAAAGCATTAATATATGTGGGGTGCCATGGGGAAGATGTTATCAGGACAAACACATATTGGCGCGAGTGGATTGCTCAGCTGTCAGTGCGATGGAAAAGCCAAATTTTGGCAAGTCTTTCCTGTGAATTTATAACTTAAATGTCGAAAATTACATTTCTTTTTTCTTCGAAGCCCCCCCCTTCCTGTATTTTTTTCCATCAATGGCCCTATTAATCTCTGGCTCTCTTCCTAATGTGCCATCTGGCTTACGTACCATTTTTACATTTTACAGTATGTGATATTAACTGTAATAACCACCTAATCCAGTTAAATTCAGTTCAATTCAATTTTATTTATAAAGAGCCAAATCACAACAACAGTCGCCTCAAGGCACTTTATATTGTAAGGTAAAGACCCTACAATAATACAGAGAGAAGAGAAAACCCCAACAATCAGACGATCCCCTATGAGCAAGCACTTGGCAACAGTGGGAAGGAAAAACTCCCTTTTAAACGGAAGAAACCTCGGCAGAACCAGGATCAGGGAGGGGCAGCCATCCGCCGCGACCGGTTGGGGGTGAGGGGAGGAAGACAAAGACACACTGTGGAAGAGAGCCAGAGATTCATAATAACTCATTAAATGCAGAGTGGTGTAAAAACACAAGGTGAGTGAACAGAGGTGAGAGAAAGAGAAACGCTCAGTGTATCATG
>VUQS01024067.1:23428-46620 GCA_015108495.1 Heterochromis multidens | reverse complement strand
TGGAGCCCCAGATCGAGGGAGATTATCAGTGGTCTTGTATGTCTTCCATTTTCTAATAATTGCTCCCACAGTTGATTTCTTCACACCAAGCTGCTTACCTATTGCAGATTCAGTCTTCTTGCTTGTTTGTAGGTGACCAAATACTTATTTTCCACCATAATTTGCAAATAAATTCTTTAAAAATCAGACAATGTGATTTTCTGGATTTTTTTTCTCATTTTGTCTCTCATAGTTGAGGTATACCTATGATGAAAATGACAGGCCTCTCTCATCTTTTTAAGTGGGAGAACTTGCACAATTGGTGGCTGACTAAATACTTTTTTGCCCCACTGTATAGCATTTTAGATAAAATTAAAACAGCTGAGGATGAGTGTAAAATATATTTCAAATCACAGTCGTCAATGTACACATGTGTTTCATTATTACCTGCAGATGTTCACCAGCTCGTGGTGATTAAAGAAGAGGCTCCCTGGGACCAGCATGACTCAGAGCCCCTCCACATAAAGACAGAGCAGGAGGAACTCTGGGCCAGTCAGGAGGGAGAGCATCTTAATGGGTTCGAGGAGACTGAAATTACCGGGTTTCCATTCAATATTCTTGTGAAGAGTGAAGATGATGATGAGAAACCTCATTTTTCACAGCTTCATAAAAGCCAAACTAAAGACTGCACAGCGCCAGAGACTCCAACCAGCAGCTTAACTAAATGGATCAAGATAGAAACTTATGGAGAGGACGGTAGAGGACTAGAACTAGCCAGGAAACCAGGTCCTAGTACTCATTTACAAACAAATATCGATAAAGGGGCTTCTGACTCTTCTGAGACTGAAGTCAGTGATGATGATTGGCAGGGGCCGTTGTCAGATTCTGGACCTGAAACTGAAGACAGTGAAAATGGGTGGAAGGAAAGCAGAAAGCCTGAGTCTGGTGTGCCTGGTGATGCGGGGCATAACACTCCCAAAAAAAACTTTAGCTGCTCTGCATGTGGTAAACAATTTGTCTACAAGCAGTCCCTTAAGAGACACATCAGACGTAATTCAGAAAATGGTTCTTCCAGTTGTTTGGATAATATGAAATGTTTTAAACGGAAACAAAGTATAGACTCGCATATCAAAGTTTACACAGGAGAGAAACCGTTTGGCTGTGGCTTCTGTGGTAAAAGAGTGAAGTATCTGTACAACCTTAAATCACACATGAGGGTTCACACGGGAGAAAAGTTATTTGGCTGTGATGTTTGTGGAAAAAGGTTTACACATCACCAGAATCTGAAGACGCATGTGACAATCCATTCAGGAGAGAAACCATTTGTGTGTGATATTTGTGGCAAAAGAGCGAGGCATCAGAATAATCTTAAGATACACATGATAGCCCACACAGGAGAAAAACCATTTGGGTGTGACGACTGCGGTAAAAGGTTTAAACGGAAGACTCATCTAACGACGCACATGACCGTCCACACAGCGGAAAAACCATTTGGCTGCGACGTGTGTGGCAAAAGATTTAACCGCAAATCGCATCTTAGGACACACATGATAGTTCACACGGGAGAGAAACCGTATGGTTGCGAGGTTTGTGGCAAAAAATTTAACCGAAAAACACATCTTGAGTCACACATCACAGTTCATACAGGAGAGAAACCTTTTGGTTGCGCTATTTGTGATCAAGGATTTACCCAACAGGGAAGTTTAAATCGACACATGAGATTTCACTTAGGGTAGAAACACCGTTACAGTTGCAGAGTTTGGTCTGGAATAGTCAAAAAGTTGCTGAAACCTACAGCAGAGGCCCTGACTTCCCAGAAATGCGACAGTCTTCATCTGGAGATGAACTTTCTATTTTTGCGATTACTCTTTGTTAGGATTCTTGACATTTTATGTTATGAGTTAAGAATTTGGGCAGCGCAGTGGTGCAGCAGTTACCGCCATCACCCCAAACCAAGAAGGTTCTGGATTTGAATGCACTGGCTAGCTGGGACACCCTGTGTAGAGCTTACATGCTCTCTTCATGGGCTCCCTCAGGGTACCCCAGCTTTGTCCCACAATCCAAAGATATGCTTGTTAAGTAAATGGGTGATTCTAAATTTGCCATAACCGTGAATATAAGTGTGACTGGTTGTGTGGACAGGCCCTGTACCCCACCTTTTGTGCCGTGACAGCTGGGATAGGCTCCAGCGCCACCGCAACCCTGAATTGGATAAGAAAATGGATGGATGGAGTTAGTAAATGTAGCAGTGTAAGCAATCTGCTGTGATGACATTGTTTATGGACCCAATCATCTATTTTTAATTTTTTTTACTAGATATGAGGCCCCCAAAACTATTTAGTTGCCATTCTCTGCCTCTGCGTGAAACCTCTTAAAGATAAACATTTAAAAAGTCGTGGCTCATTTGAATGCTTCAGAAAAGAGTCCCTCTGGAGCTGACGTAAGATTTCAGTGTGGACATTAAGCTTAGGATCAGAACTTTTTCATGGCGAGTAATCCAAACCACTCAGCAACAATGACTAATCTCTGGTTGTGGATGGATCATCTCAGATGTTCTCTTGGCTGAAGTTTGGTCTGTTTTCGGTGTCTTCTTCCTGTTTTTGTCTCTGAGGGGACCCTCAGCATGAACTTTTATTGAGAACAGCCACACAAACTTTGACTCGGAGAGAATTTTGATTATTTTTAACTCTGAGGTGCCTCAGTGTGTGTTTGCTTTTTCTCAGCATTTGGAGCGAGAAATGGCTAATGAAGTCAGACTCATCAAGGGGATGGCTTAATCCATACAAGGTGCACATGCAGTGCTCCACCAGCTGTAAAGCTTAAGTCAGTCAACAAAGTTTGACCACAAAATCGATTCTGTTTTGTATATTTGTCTCCTATTTGTGTCTCCAGCTGTCTCAGCTACACTCATTCAGCACTGTTTTCTCTTAATCCAGCCTTCATCTGAAACAAGTAGTTGTTTTGTCATTTATTCATCAGTATTTATAGTTAATCTTTTTTTTTTCAATATCATTAACCTAATTAGGATTATCATTAGAGAATAGATTTTTTTTTTTTTGACCCCCGTGCCAGTTGTTTGAGGTAATAGATGTAATTTACTGTAATACTTTGTGTATTATGAATTTGAGGGGAACACATTGTAGTATGTTCATTCATCGATCTATAATCCTTAAAATTTAATTAATAATTTCCTAAATGACCACCAGAACAAAATTTAAGGCTCAAATTTAGCATGTTGGCCAATGATAATTAATCAAAAGTATTATTAATTTAGAATTTGTATTTATTGAATTCCTTAATTTGAATTTAGGGGAAAGTTCCCTAATTAGTATTTCAAATTGTTTTCAGGGGAAAATTTACTTTTTTTTTCTTTTTATAAATGAGATTATGAAGGATTTTTTATATTTTTTATTTTATTTTGTAAGTTTTGAACCAACATGTAGATGCCATGAATAGCATTGCACTTTAAGTTTTTTTCCACATTTTTTTTCAGCCTTGAGCTTTGGAAGTTTTGACTTGATCACCACGTTGGTCTTGTCCAGCAGATGGCAACAGTGTGACAAAAAAAAAGAATTCAAGGCTGGCACTTTGTATGCTATTGTATACTTGTATTGTTCATACATCTTTAGTTATTAATCAAGTCAAGACAATATCTTGTTTATTATAAATTCCAAAGAATGGACATTATAAATGTTACATTTAAATATTGTAAATCAAAATAAACATTTTCCCCACCAAGTCCAGTGTTGGGTTAGTTTTTTGGATGCTTGATGAGAGAGAAAGAGAGAGAAAGCTGAGCTGAGCTGTTCTATGGTGGTAAAAACAAAACTGTTCCGATTGTGCAAGACATTTGATCAGAGATACAACAATGTGCATTTGTTGCATGTTTTAAAAAAAGAATTATACTATTTGCACACAAAATGAAAGTCATAACTGATGATTTGTCTTTCAAGACTTTGTGGCTTTCCTATTTTCTCTGCAGCACTCAACCCAAAGCCTTTAATTTCTAAGCAAATTATGTGGTGACGAGCATCTTCACACTCCTTTGGTCATGATCCACAGGAGGAGACAAACCATTTATTCAGGGTAGTAGCAGTCTTTTTGGATTTCTCCTCCATCTTCACACCTCTCAGACGTGGAGAGGTGGCAAGGAAGACAGAGCCACACACAAGTGTTTGTCTGTGTTGGGAGAGCTGCTAAAGCCACATTTTTAAAGATAAATCCAGATTTTTGGACTCTGATTGAAAGAGTGTGCTATAATTCCAACAGGGCACTGTGCCCCGGTAACTGCAAAACAACCACATCATGCTGTGCTCATCCTCTGTTGTCAAAGCTTTCAAAATCTCTAACAAGGTGACTAGGTCTTTGCATTTCTATCAACTGTACAGTCAATGTATGAGCCAGCAATATGTTAACCAGCTTTTCTTAAAATTGATCTGGCATACTCTACTTCACAAACAAAAAAAAAATCCATAAGTTTTAGAAATCATTATCAAATAAAAAAAAAAAGAAAAAGTATCTGAGTTAAATCTTGGTGAAATAAAGGGCAGCAGGAAGCTCATGTCTGGGTATGTTTCCTCTAAAAATCATTGAAAAATAGTTTCACTCCAGATTTGTTTTCCTCTGGTCGCCCCACCTGCAGTGGCTCTATACCCCATAGTTTGAAAACCACTGAGCTAAGCAGACTCTGAGGGAGTGCTTCTCTCAGACATGAAGAATTACTAACTGCTGGCCCTCAGTGGTGATAATCAGCCAGTGCACCGATATGTGTCTTCACCTCTGTAGTCGATGTGTCGTTCACTGTCGGTGTCTGCAGCCTGGATCATGGCCTCTGCTTCCTAATCAGACAGCAGGGTTGCATTTTTTTTTTTTAAATTGCATTTTGTTAAAATATTTAATACTAATATTCTCACATATGCTCAAATACTCGTTTGAGCATCAGCTATAATCCCCCAAAAGTGGACTTTTTGATAAAGTTGGGAAAAACGTGATGTTTCAAATGTTTGAGGAAATTACTGAGCCTCTTTCTGAAAATAAAACTATATTTGTTCCATGTTTTAAAAGTTATAAAGCCCTTCAAGATAACCACCTCTTGTTGCTCTGAAGTCTTGAACTGCTTCATGCACTCTAGAAACCTTTTCTGATCCTGCAAAGGAGGATCTAAAAAGGTGACATCAGAGAGTGAAATCATCTTCATGACTCACATGTTAGCAGCTCCTCATTTATTACATAAGTCACTGTTAATGCATGGCTTCCATGTTAAACAGGCCCCCCTATACACAAAGATCATCACCCTGTCTCATCTCCTGTTACTGATGTCCTGCTCTGAGTGAAGCACCAATGATCACAGCCACCTTCCTCATCTGTGGTTGAAAAGTGTCCTCTGTATTATTCAGCTTTTGACTGAGCCAGAGCTGTATAAAGCACTGAAGAATTTGATTAAAAACACCAGTGGCATTAGGTGAGCCACCGACCTCAGTAATTAACACATTTTCTTATTTATTCTGTGCAAACACCAAAGTGTAAAGAGCAGATGTTTTCTGTGTTTATCTGTAGCACAAAGTAAATAAGGGCATTTTCCAAAATGTGATATCACTTTATTTTTCTTTCATTTTCTTTCCGTTGTTTCTTTATTTTTCCTTCTATTTCTCCAATCTGACTTCCTTCCATTATTAGCTTCCTTTTTTGCTCCACTCCTTTAATACTTTTCTTTATTCAATTTTTTTCATTTAAATCCATTTTCCTGCTTTTGTTCTTGTCAGAGGGGAAATATTGTGGTTTTTACAAGCTGCCAGTTACAAGTTAACGTTCATAACAAGATTTTACATAATAAACAGCGGATAAACCTCAACTTTATAACGAGCCGGTACCCTCCAAACTGTGCATGTTCTGTAACAATCTCAAAGATTTGAAACAGTTTAACAAGCTGATACACCGAGTAATACGATTATTTTATAAAGACTAAGATTTATTTAACCTAAGAATGAATAAGAATCTAAGTAATTAAAACATTCTATCTTATTTTAGTGTGTAAAAACAACACTGCACAGCTTCAGAGGGGGGTTTCAAAAGCAGAGCTTTCCTGGAAATTACTGCTGGCTCCAGCAGTAATTATCTTCACTAGAAAGGAAATAAGCAGATCTTCCAGAATGTTACCCTATTATTTATAAATGATCTTTTATTTCCCCTTTTCCTTTCAATTCTGTCGTCCTTCTTTTTATTAGTTTCTTGTGTCCATCCATTCTGGGTTCTTGCATATATTTCTATGTTCCTTCATTCTGTTTTTCTAACATTTTAATCCTTTTTCTCGTTATCTATAGAGTCAAGGGAATTAAGCTGTAATATACACTCACTGGACAATGCATTAGGTACACCTTGCTAGTACTGGGTTGGACCCCCTTTTGCCTTCAGAACTGCCTTAATTCTTCCTGGCACAGATTCAACAAAGTGCTGGAAACATCCCTCAGGGATTTTTGTCCATATTGACATGATAGCATCACACAGTTACTACAGATTTGTCAGCTGCATGTCCAAGATGCACACTTCTTGTTCCACCACAAAGATGCTCTATTGTAGTGAGATCTGGTGACTGTGGAGGCCATTGAGGACAGTGAACTCAGTTTCATGTTCAAGAAACCAGTCAGAGATGATTGGAGCTGTGTGACATCGGTACACTGTGCTCATAAGGGATGAAGGTCATAGGGATGGACATGGTCAGCAACAATACTGAGGCAGACTGTGGTATTTAAACAATGCTCAGCTGGTACTAAGGAGCCCAAAGTGTGCCAAGAAAACATCCCCACATTTGTTAAGGCAGGATGGATCCATGCTTTCATGTTGTTTACACCAAATTCTGACACTACAATCTGTATGTTGCAGGAAAAATCGAGACTCATCAGACTGGCCAAAGTTGTTCTTCAATTGTCCAACTTTGGTGAGCCTGTGTGAACTGTAGCCTCAGTTTCTGTTATTAGGAGTGGCATCTGGTGTGGCCTTCTGCTGCTGTAGCCCATCTGCTTCAAGGTTGGACATGTTGTGTGTCAAAGATGCTCCTCTGCATACCTTGGTTGTAACAGTAGTTATTTGAGTTACTGTTACCTTTCTACCTTTCACCTCAAAGTAGTCTACCAATTTTCCTCTGACTTCTGGCATCAACAAGGCATTTTCGCATCAGCACAACTGGTTTATTATCTCAGACCATAATGCTCCGACAGTCCCACCTGGCATAAACAACCATACCACGTTCAAAGTCACATAAATCACCTTTCTTCCCCATTCTGATGCTCTGTTTGAATTTCAGCAGGTCATCTTGACCATATCTAAATTGCTTAAATGCATTGAGTTGCAGCCCTGTGATTGGCTGATTAGGTATTTGCATGAACGAATGGTTAAACAGATGCACCTAATGAAGTGCAGCTGAGTGTAGATCGGAAAGCCCCCTGAGAAAAAGTTTGTGATTTTGGTCTGAATAAATAAAAATGACCATGTTTAACTTCTTTCTTGTTTGCTCCATGCTTCTTTTTTCAGCTGATTCTAACCCTCCGAGACCTCAATCATCATAGATGGTAACCCTAAAGCTAACTTTATTTTTTGGAGAAAGCCAAACTGATGTTTTTGGGAAAAATAGGAATGATTTCTTGTTCCCTTATTGCCATGAGTTGGGAATACAATTTCATAAAAACAAGAATGACATATTCTGACTGCCTAGGGTTAAGGTTGGTTGATGGCTTAGACTTCAGAGGATTAAGCTAATTTTAGAGAAATAACTTTTAGACTACTGCTAGTACCTTTCCATTTGTGTTATTTGGCTTAAAAAGGTTGAAAACTTTCTCCTCCACTGTTCTTGAAACTTTGAAATGGTTGAAAATGCTAAACACTCACCCAACAAAAACACTGGCAAGGACCTATAGTGCTTAATTTTGAATGACATTCTTAACAAGCAGCAATTCTTTTCCCATTTCTTGGCTTTGTTATCCATCTTTTGCACTCTGAATCAGTGCAACCTCAATTACCTGGTTAGATGATTAGTCATTGTAAGGTTACTCATGCTGGATATTTTGGGTCCCTCTCTTAATAATGCTGCAGATCTCAGAGTTCTCATCTTCTCAGAAGTCATCACAGTAAATTTGGCAGCTTCACTTAAATGGTGTGTTTTTAAGAGACTGTAGGTTAGCACTGGCATATCCTTTATGTTGTGAAACAAGCTGCGCAAATAGCATGCATAATGCAACAGTTGATGTGAAAGCAACCAGAGAAGCTGCTACACATAAAGCAGAGTATTGCTGCACTTCCACTGGTTGTTTCATCACTTCGCTCACCCCAAGTTTTACATCATCATTTACACATCAAGGCCTTGAGAAACAAGATGAATGTATGTTTTCTCTGTTTGCCTAAAGGTTATAAATACACAGCATAAATAAACTAGGACCATTCTGCAGTTCTGCGGAAAAGAACCACATCTTGTTTACCACTTTGACAAATTAACACCATGATTGGAAAAAAAGGAAAACAACACTGACATATTGGAAATCAATACCAGTAACTGACTCTGCAGACCAGGCACAAGGTCCTATTTACCATTTCCTACATCCAGCATGTTCTGTGTTACTCACCAGATTCAAGGTTTCCTGCCACAGACCCCTGTCTTTCTGTCTCATATATATGGGAAGGATGCAGGCACCAGTGGCCTTGCACCTGTCTTTCTCTCCCCAGCGGAGCCATTAAAGCCTTGGCTGCTGCTGTGGCAGACATCTCTCCAGATGTACTGGAACAAGACCCCACATTAGGCCTGTTGATGGGGTTGAACTGGAGGACAGGCACCCTTTGGTGGGGATTAAACAGAAGCCAGCATTGGCACAGCACCATAAGGTTATTCATAGTGTAGTGGATCTAGAGTGCATTAGTTCTATTTCTGCAGTGGAAACTTTAATGCAGTTTATGCATGCATTTCTGAATGTATTACTGCTGCAATGAATTAAAGAAGACAGTGTAGCTGACACATGCACTTGCATTATATCAAAGTAAAAGAGATTTAATTTGAGCTTAAATACACTTTATACAACCTTAGTTTAGAGTATAAGATAGAGATCTCAGTTTTATCATATTCCCATGCCCCATACACATCACCATCACAGAAACATTACTTTTATTCACAATGCTAAGCAAGTACATGGACTCATTAATTGCTTTTTTTTTTAATGTATTTGAGTCAAGATATATAATTGCTTGTCATTTTAATTAAAGATCTTTGGCTTGTTCTCTCAAGGTTAGCTGTCAAATAAATAGTTGGACTAAAAACCAAGCTCCTGCCAGGACCTCAGAGTCTCTCAGTGCCTGGCACAAAGTCAGATGACACCAAAGAGCCTTGATTAAATTTGTCAGACTACTTTATATTTATACCCATATACAATATTTCTTTATATACTCTCTGAACCACACTCTCACAAGATTAGTGCCTTAAATCTTGTTCCAGGGTGCCATGCAGTTTGTATTCAAACATCCTGATATAAATACTTAAAGTTCAGAGCTAGTACATGGCACCTTAAATAGTGCCAAGGACTCAACCAGTGCCAGGTTAGCATATTAGGGGGATGTGAGAACACAAAATTAAGTGAAATATTACCTCCATATCTGCATGGAGGTCATATGAAAATATATTCACAAGAGGTACATAACAGTTTTTTGAGTTTCACATTTAAGAATTCATACTAAATCCAATGGGAGCTTGTCCACATAGCTAACAGCCTCCTTACATCTCAAATGTGAAGCAGTGCAGCAGAAGAGTAATTAATGCAGCGATATTATGGATCCCTACAGGTAGCTGGACATGAAACGGTTAAGTTAAAAGTCTAGCTACATGGTGTCATGGTTTTGGACTTCAGTTCTATCCCTTGATGTTTATTTATTTATGTATTTATTTATTAATCCTTGGTTCTTATTCATTCCTGTTAGTTTCATTTCTGGTCTTTGTTAGCTTCCCCATAGACTGTATATGAAAGATGGTCTGAAAAGTGAAGCAAATGGAGAAGTGCCTACAAACTTGCCTAAAAACTTGCTGCAGAAAGACTTTCGGTTATAAAGAAGTTTATGGGAAAACTACACTTGGCTCCCTTGATCTGTGACCTCAGTAAAAACCTGGTAAACATTGCACAGAACTAGGTAAGTGTGGCTGTGAACAGCAGCTGCATTTTTAAGTGTCTTCTGTTTTGTCCTCCATTTAAAAGTCACTTACAGTTCTCTAAAATTTAACTTCCTGAACCAGAAACTCGAACCATAAACTACTATTTCCTGGCACATGGCACAGTCTTGACAAACATATTGCTATTTTTAGGACATTATGCTACACAAAATTATAATCTGTTGCTGTGTGTTGATGTTGTGTTGGGTGGTGAACTGCCCCTAAAGCCTTGCACCAGAGACAATTCTTAAATATACCGGCTCATCTGCAGCTGTAATTCAAGTGGAAGTGGAAACTGAGAGCCTCAGCTGTTCTAGAGAAATTTGTTCCACACTTTGATCAGAAATCACCGTTACAGTGATGAATCATTTCAGAATGACAGGCCGGACTCCCTACCAGCGTCTCAACAGGCAGGTAATCAGGTTTGCTGCCCGTTCGCCACACACTCATAAACAAGTGCTTCAGGCAAGAGAAACGGGGCTCTCCACAAAAAAAGTATTGCACCACAGTTATATAACACAGCTGTGTGAGCTAACACGTGCGCTAAATAACGTATGAGCAGTGAAGCAATTCTGGGTGACTGTGTGTACACCACAAAGCAGATGATGAACAACACGAAGGGTGAAGCCAGCTCTGATATTTATCAGGATCTCATTTAAAAAGTTTTGTCTGCATATGTATTCTTTGGAGACATTAATTATAGAAGAGCAACTGCCTACAGGCTTGGTGAATCTTATTTTTTCTCTGAGTTTGATTCCTACTGGGTATTGATCCAGAGAATCTAAAAACAGATTCCTGCCTCGATCTCAGCTATCTCTGACTGCTGCACACTGCTTTTATAATTTCCATCAAAGAAGCTCAATCTAGAGCAAAGGTAAAATTTTAAAAATATTTTGAATTCGTACAACAAATCAGCTGTGTACTGCATTTTGGCGATAAGAGGAGCTGTGTAGCGCATCAGGAAAAATAGAACCCCTGATTGCTTGTGGTTTAAAAGGCAGCAGCAGAACAGATGGAAATCACTGCTGTAAAGAAGAAATTGGTTCACCCAAATTACAAGTGTAGTTTTGGTTTAATTTTTATATTTTCTGTGTTGAAGTGGTGCAGTTATTTCCTGAGACATTATTCTGGCAACAGATGTTACTCCTGAATTATTTGCATGTCATTATTTGATGAAGCTCACATGTGGACACTTTGTGCACTTTTACCACAGGCTGTGTTTTTGTGGTTTTGTGGTTTGGACTCATGGACAGTATAAAAGATGGACAAGGCTTCTAGGCCTGACAAGTGAGGCCAATGCACAAGTACCTTACACTTATTTTCTGCAACACTTTTCTGATGGGTTTGGGTAGTGAATAAAGCATGAAGTTCATCTGAGAAATTGTGGTCCTTATTAGAGACAAAATGGGAGATTGTCCAGGATGTGCTAGATGGTAAGGTCCTGTTCATCCAGGAGGCTATTGCAGAGCAGATTCAAGACATGCTGGAGAGATTATGTCTCTCAGCTGGAGGAGGTGGCTGGGGAGATGGAGGTCTGGGCACATCTGCTTAGAATGCTGCCCCAGGATGGATGTGTATTTCTTCCCATCTACAAAGGAAATCTCACTGTAAATCTTCATGCACACAGGTGAAACATTTTCTTTCTGACTGACGTCCTGTGGTTTTTCATTCATGCTTTATTTACCCTGAAGAGAACAGTTGATAACAGGACTCAGGTTACCAGCTTTAACCTTCTAATCAAATAAAAGAGAAACTTAAAGTACAGATATACAGCATTCAATCCAAAGTAAGTGTTTTTTTGTGTTTTGACTCAGTTTTCACTGCGTGACCTCAGCTTTTAAGAAAATGTGAATTGTGTCTACAATTGTATTCAGCAAATTTTGTATTCAGCAAACTTGAAATTTTCAAGTAAAAAAGACTTGGAGTATTAATCTGAAGGTTCAGTATTTTTTTTTTCTCAGTGCAGACTGAAAACACAGTATGACGACTACACTTCATTGCAGGAGAGTAAATTGAAAACCTAAATCTTTCCATTCCTGTCACTCCCACTGCTCTTTTCAAAAAATCTTTGGCATGAAAAAAGTGTAATTAATCTCATTAAGATCCCTGAATTGGGTGTTGAAGGACTCATCCAACAAGCCTCGGAGCCTAATTGAAATTGACTCCATAAAGACCAATTCAGCTGAGGCGTCACATTTAGCAGACACACATTAGTGTGGTGGATTAGCACGGCAGAGTTGTGCAGACAACGTCCTAATGATGTGTGAACACACAAAGCTGTATCCTGCTGCAGAGTGTATAACACTACTGTGTTGTACTCTGTATGATTGAAAGTAAGTTGAATCACAGAGACATTTAATTCCTGCCAGCTATCCTGCAGGAAAATGGATCTAAAAAGACAGAGAGAAGGAAGAGCACAAAGCTTCAAACATGTTAAATGCTGATGTCTATTTTTGTCTAATGTGTGTAACATGGCTAGCAGGTCTCCAGACTAAAGATTATGACTAATCAGCTGTCATTATTTATTCAGTTACTTGATTCATGGGTTAGCTTATAAATTTCAGAAAATAGTGGAAAACCTAAAGTGACACCTTTAATTTACTTTAAAAAGAAAAATCTAAACCAATGTTTTAGTTTATTGTTGAAGTTATATATCTGTAGTGAGAGTAGGTGGAGCAGGTGGAAGAGAGCTTGGCAAGGTGGAGGTATGCATTGGAGAGAAGAGGAATGAAAGTCAGTAGAAACAAGACAGAATACAGTGTGTGAATGAAAGGGAGACGGGTGGAAAGGTGAACATGCAAGGAGTAGAGGTAGTGATAGTGGATGAGATTAAATACCTGGGGTCAAACATGCAAAGCAACATACGGTGCACAAGAGAAATGAAGAAGAGAGTGCAGGCAGGGTGGAGTGGATAGAGATGAGTGTCAGGGGTGATTTGTGACAGAAGGATAGAGGCAAGAGTGAAAGATAGTAGTGAGACCTGCTGTGATGTATGGTTTGGAGATGGTGGCACTGACGAAAAGACAGGAGGTGGAGCTGGAGGTGGCAGAGCTGAAGATGTTAGGATTTTCATTGGGAGTGACCAGAATGGACAAGATTAGAAATGAGTATGTCAGAGGGACAGCTCAGGTTGAGCGGTTTGAAGACAAAGTTAGAGAGGCAAAGCTGAGATGGTTTGGTGGATATATTAGACAAAGGATGTTAACTATGGAGCTGCCAGGCAGGAGGAAAAGAGGAAGACCACAGAGCAGATTCACGGATGTAGTGAAGGAGGACATGCAGAGGGTTGGTGTGACAGAGGAGGATGCAAGGGATAGGGTGAGATGGAGGCAGATGATCCACTGTGGTGACTGCCAAAGGGAGCAGCCAAAAGAAGAAGAAGAAGTTGAGGTTATATATCTGTTGCTCTGAATTACAGTGCATGAAAAGGTGTTTCTAATATTTTGTCCATCTTATTTAAATACATTAAGCACATTATGCAAACTATTAGAAACACCCTTCAATATAGTGAGCACTAATAAAGTATCACCAAGTTCTACCTCAGCTCAACATAGTGTAAAAAACCAAAAAACCAACAGAGAGCTGGATGCTGGATGAACAGCACCCCCCTCAACACAATACTGATCATGACCTGGGTCAGAGCAAGAGTTTGACTGCTTCAAAATTTAAAGCTAAGAAACTTAAACCCCTTAACCCCATGCTGACTCAAGCCTGAGACTGATTTTGCCAAGCCAACAATCAGTGCTGCTTTGACTAGTGGCATTCATCAACAAAAACAGAGAAAAACAATGGCTCATAATTTGTGGTTCACCAACCTTGTCATAGAGAAAGCAATGACAAGGGAAGGAGTTTTCAGAGACTGCAGTGACTTGCTGTAAATATGCTGCAGTGAGGACGTTGTCAGCTCTTTCTGTTTGCCTGAGGAAACTGTCCCAACGAATGATTTAACAGAAGTACAGAGTCCTGTCAAATTAGGAAGCCACTGCATCTAAGGTTTGCCACAGGTCTGCATTACATTAAGATTTTATGCAAAAGGAAGTTTCCTACACTGTTTACTATTGCTGTAATTTTTTAAAAGTTATTTTGATCATTATTATTACACTCATTGCTGGAAGTCCCATATAAAATGCAACTGGTGAATTCTTCCAGAAAACAAAGACTTTCTACCTGGGTAAATGGAGCTGCAGTGACTTGGTTGGCCATGTTTTCTTCTTCTATTCATTTACCCAAAATTGACTGTATCATAATTTGTAGTTCTGATTAAGATGGCCAATAACTATAACTACAATAATTTTAGACATCTATGTGAAGTCTAACTGGATTTTTAAAGCCAGTTCATGCAAATGAACAGCATCATGTAAACAACACCAACCACATAATAGTATGATTGTCACATCTGAAAGGTTCATACCAGGATTTTGTATAGGTTATATCATGGAGTGTGTGGCAGTGGACCCCAAAATGCAGACTTGAAGACTGAGTTAATGAACAAAAGAACTTTATTTAGGTGAAGCTGAAAATCTAAATGGCTGATAAAAACAGAAACCAAAAATCCAACCAAGGAAAACACTCAGGCAGGCAAACAGTACAAACAGAAAAACGTATGACCCAACAAAGACCTAATGCAAACTGAGGGCTCAAATACACATGTGAGGAGATCACGGAGATGGGAAACACCAGGGTAACAAGACTCAGCTGAAACTAATCAAACACAATGAGACAGGGGAAGCAAAACTAAATGCCATGTACACAAGACAAAGGACTAACAAAATAAAACAGGAAATAACAAAAACATGACAATACCAAACAGAGACAGAAACTTAACCATGCAGAAACAGAGAGGAGAAAAGAATAAACTGAAACTCCAGGAATACAAAAAAAAAAGCAAAAAAAACCAAACAAACCAGACAATATCTATGAACAAAACTAGACTGTAAAACTAAAACTAAGGAAACCAGACTAAAATGAGATTTAAAAAAACTGTGTAGAAAACATAATAATAAACAACACTAAACTGTAGAACTCAAAATGCAGGGTCACAGACCCAGGATCATGACAGGTTAGCTCCTTAGACTAGCCAGTTTGTCCCCTTAAATCTATTTAGCATCTTCTTCCAAAGAGATATATTAATCACTCTAATTAACTGTATTGTATTAAATTCCACTCAGCTGCATTGAGGAAAAGGCAAATCTCAAAACTTGGACAATAAAAATCCAGTGTGATTAGTTTCTGTAGAAACTATAGCTTGTTAAAATGGATGAGCATACTCTTTTACTGAATAATATATTTGCATAAAAGCTTTAGAGTTTCAGGTTTTTCTTAGTCACTCTGTGATATACTTGGTTGTTGAAAAATGAAATATTCCCAGTGAAAACACTGCAATGCTCATTAAATTTTAACACATAGAGTGCCTTTGAAATGTCTTTGCTATCACAGCCTTTGGTATCATTTTTATTGCAAGTATGTTGTTGATAAAAAAAAAGTTTAGTTCAACTTGATTTTTGCTCAATATACTGTACTTTCTGTTGAAAGAGGATGTTAGGAACAGATCTAAATGCAGGGGAGGGTCATACCTTTCTGTATTTCTGAATATCAGGTAGGAAGGGCAGGCTGACTGATTTGATAGGACCACTGCAAAGGCGGGACGGGTTAAGATTTTATGTTGAAGCCAATCAGTGCAGGAGGAAGGCACCTGTAAAGATTTACTTTTTTCTAACTTTCAGGAAGTGATCCAACTTTCTAACAGTTTACACGTTCCCTCACACATTGCAGGAGGTTTAATGTTTCATATTCTACAGAAATGGCTGAAACAGGAAGGTGAGCAGAAATATGGTCAAGATGCAACAAAGCATTATCTCTAAACTGGTTCACAGATATATAAATCTCTAAATGGGCAAACTCAGAGGCAAAGTTGCAGAATAAAACTCCTTCTTTTGTTAATTTAACACGAGTTAAAACAAAACGGTTCAGTGTCTTTGTTAGATGGAGAAACAGGCTGTGGGGCAGCCAGCAGGGGTCTTAGCTTGTAAACAAGCAAAATGACTTTTTTCTAATATAATTCCACAAATTAACAATCTGCTGCATCCAGGAGCAACGTAAAAGGGTGCCTTCAGAATCACTGTGACACACTCATTTGGGGTATTATCTGCTTCCCAGCAGTCAGCACAATGCTCAGCTCCTCTTTCTCCCTGCAGAGTTTGTTACTGGAGTTTGTGGCTTAGTCATTTTGCCTTCCCCATGGGCATTGTTCCTTCCTGCAGGATGTAGGGGTAACTCCAACACCCAAGCAGATGCTCACAAACAAACATTTAGACTTTGTAATTAATTTGTCTGGATTTGTCTTCAGTATATTTGCTCATGCATTTTAGAATCTTGAGATTAACGGCACTGAAGCAAATACCAAAAGATTTAAGTAAATGAAAAAGTGGGATACAAGAAGTACAATTTATAGAAAATTTGACAATTTGAAAATTTTGTTTCTTTGTTTTGTTTTGTTTTTTGATTTGTGCCATAATTTATATGTATAAGCTAAAACTAAATGCAGTTTTGGTGACAGACTATGCCTGTGCAAGTAGCTTTGGAAATAAAAAAAATATATACATTTATAATATATTAATAAGATTTGTTTATTTAAGAGGGGGATTCTGAGCAGTGCCAACAAATCTCATGTCTCTACACATGCAGATGAGACAGACAAAATACAGTTAGTAAAATGTACCAAATGTGAGCAGTATGTAAGGAAGTATTAATGTGAATCCATTGAGATTATGCAATATTCCTGTACGTTATAGGAACCCATACGCTAAGTCAAGTGTTCTGCTTACTGTAGCAGATCTGCACATTCATATGCTGATATAACAATATGTAGAGATTATCTAACATACAGTAAAAGATAATTGTTTGTATTTAATTTAACTGTTCTCCTAGAAATGGTGTTTGTGTAATACTAAATTCTTTGTTTTTTTATTGTTTGTCAAAAATGACAAAGAGGCCTGCTGTTAAAATTGAAATTACATGAAAGATTGGAACCTAATTAGCTGCACTATTACATGGCAATATGGGCACTTATCAGAGACTGTATATAAAAGATGGATGTAGCCACCATGACCATGTTTTTTGAAGTGTCTTTAGAAGTGGACCTGTCTAAAATCAGCTGGGGTAAAACTTCAACACCATTCCCCAGCTGCACTTCTCTTGCTTACGGACCAAATATGGTGCCGCCGAGGTTTTTTCTTGGACACTCCCCATTGTCAGGGGGAGCCACATGACCATACTAGTATCCTCCATTCTTGTTAGTGCCTCATTCTACAGTACATAATTGGTTGTTTTGTGTATTTTCTCCTCTATCCCATATCCCAATTAAACTGTTGTCTGTAATGTATTTTATAGTGACCCCATGAACACCCCAAATCAAAACACATTTACAAACAATAAAGTTGTTCTGTTGACTACAGGAGGTGCTGAAGTTTTACCTCTTCAGACTTTATTCTCTTATGTGTGCACCTTGGAAGTAGTGAAGTAGCCACTGTGACATCATCCATTGGTTCTGACTTTGTATTAGTGTTTTGGCTACTGCCATGTTGGTTTTTTGGAGCCAGAAGTGACCATATTTGGACACGAGACTGGAGTGCTAAGTTATCATCTAAGACTAAGGGACTTGGTTAGCAAGCTGCCTTCACATACTGTATGGGTGAAAGACATAGATGGAGATACCTGCTCTTGGAGACTGCCTCAAGAGGCCATCAGAGGAACTGCTTTTTGGCACTTTCATACTTCCTCAGAGGTTGCCACATGGCACTGATCTGTACCTGTGGCTGTTTTTTAGATAAATGTAAATTAAATGCTCCTTCATAGATGTAGGTAAATGCTGCATATCTGAGTGCAGCCTGTTGATTTAGTTGAAGGAGGTCACAGGTCAACCAGGATGGGAGCCCCTGGTTAAGGACACATGCTTAAGTTTATATATTAGCAGATGATTAATGTTTATTTAAGATCACACTTTGATGACAGCAGAGACTTTATAACCACATCTCAAATGTCATTCCCCCAAGGACCATTAAACACAGCAATTGCTTTCAAATTGGCCAAGAAGCTATTTCAAATTTATCCAACACTTTTCTGGTGGGTTTTCAGAGAGAGGCAAGGAATCATAACGTGCCCCCACTCAATAGAATATAATAGACTAGAATATTCTCTTATATAGAATATTTCTGAGTTGGTGTTACAAGCTTGTTGGAGCAGATCCACGCAGAGTCCTGAGGACGGTGTGCTCTTTACAGGCCCCACAGAGTGAAACCAGAGAGCAGTAACTCAGCATGTGGAGCTACCTAGGCACAGAGTGAGTAGCTCTCCAGAGGGAGCTGTTAAAGCTGGGCTCAAAGCCTTCCTGGGGCCACTGCTATCCTTCCTCATCTCCCCCCTGGGACAACTCTGAATTGTGGGGTCAGGATAAAGGTGGACAGGGTGTCAGGGGTGAACCGCTTTTTAAATTCCATCAGTATAATTCAATTTCTGCTTTACCTGCCACAAAATACATTCAGCTAATTAGCTGACTAGCAAAATACATAAAGGTACAATGATTTAGCGTGGCTCAAGCTCTTCCTCAAGCTCTTCACACTTGATGTAAGTGTTAAGTAAGACAAAAGCACTGTCGTCTATGCTGGCATTTCAGAAATCCATCTTATCCTCTCCTTTCTGTTTCCAGGGAAACCGCAGACATGCAACACAATGTATCAGCAAGTCGAATATGACGTGATGAGACAGTGAAACAAGAGGAAGAGGAGGAGGCAGAGGAGAAGTGAAAAGACTTAGAAGGAATATTCCTGTCAGAGAAATCAAATATCCAAAAATAGGAAAATATACAGTAGACTCTCCTTCATCTTCCACATTTCATCCTCTCCTCGTCTCGCCTTCCTCTGCTTTTACTGTCTTTACACAGAATTCACATTTTGTAGTCCATAAAATACCAATAAAGTTACAGATCTAACTCATTGTAAAGGTTATAGAAAGTATGTTCATCTGCAAATAGCCTTTTAAAGGCTCCACAGATTGATTTGTACATGATATTAGTTTATAACCACCATCAACCCAGTCTGGACAGGGTACTGGAGAAGATGCTATATCTTCACCCTCTTGAGGACACCCGATACTGTGTGGAAGCCTAACCAGCCTACATAGGCGTATGACCTTTGCATGTACTGTGAGCGGGGTATCCGGTCTGTTGTTATAGGCCATTCAGTCCCTCTACAGTTGTATGGAGAGCACAGTTTGAATTGTCAGTAATAGTCCAAACTCATTCTCAGTGGGTGTTAGACTCTGCCAGGGCTGCCCTATGTTTAACTTTTGATGGACAGAATTTTGAGGCATTGTCAAAGGCCAGAGGGCATCCGGTTTGGTGGCCTGACCTGTTGTGCTGAAGAGAGAGCTGAGTGTGAAGGCAAAGCTGTCAATTTACATCCCCACTCTCACCTAGAAGAATGAGATTGCGGATAAAGAAATGAGCTTCTTCTGAAGGGTGCCTGGACTCAGAGATGGGATGAGGAGCTCAGGCATTCAGAAGGGGCTCAGAGTAGACCAGCTTCTCCTCCACATCAAAAGAAGCCAGCTGAGGTTGTTTGGGCATCTGACCAGGATACCTGCTGGGCGCCTCTTTGGTGAGTTGTTTGGGGCATGCCCTAACTGAGAAAAAACAGGACATGCAGGAGAGATTGTCTCTTGATTGGCACCTCCAGAAGAGCTGGAAGAGATGGCCAGGGAAAGGGAGGTCTGGGAATCTCTGTGTAGACTGCTGTCCCTATGACCTTGACCTGGAAAAGTGTTAGTGTTAAAATGGATGAATGGGTGGCTGGATTAATTTCTACATACACTTATAGATCAGTTCCAAAACACTGGCTTGTGACAAACTGAGGAATATGAGTGTGAAAAGGGGAAAAAATGTACATGAATGCTCACTGAATTGTTTGAGTATGTCCTCCACAGCAAACCTAACTGAACACCCAAGGAAAATTTAGAGCGCTCCACCAACACCACAACCACCATCATCATCATAGTCGTAATATCCCCAGTACAGTTTCACAATCTTAACAAGTCTACAATTGTGACTTTGGTTATAGCTTTGGTGCATGTTCTTGACCTTAAAGCTCTACAGATGAATCTGGATGGAAACTTTTTTTTAAATTCAGGTGAAAAGTAAATTAATGCATTATTAAATTACATAAATTAATCCTAAAAATGCTAATTTCTCTGATTGTCTCGAGTCCTATCACTTAACAGTAATGAGATTTTTAAAAAGTTATTAAAATCAGTTGGGAAATAATTATTTCTATAGTGTGAGATGGCAGTCAACAGTCAGAAGAGCATGAAATAAATACTCCACCCCCAGCTCACCCCGTACTACAAAAAAAGAGAGGTGTATTTCTCTCCAGGTGTGGTTACTTTGAACATTAAGATGTAATCAGCTCAAAATTGTGATTAAAATAACCAGTATTATAAGAGGTGATTAAAATAGTTTTCACCTTAGCAAATCTGCTTTTTTTTTGCCTGCTTAAGGGGCACTTTCACTTTTGATGCTTGAGTATATTTTGCAGTTAATGTTTTATAAAACATTTCAGTAAAACTGTGAATCAGGACTTTTGTGAATTGGAGGTTTTTACATAAAACATCTCACTCCTTCAGTGGGCATTATAACAGGGTTAGGGTGAGTTAAAACTATTTTGGGATCTGCAGAACAAAGTAGAATGTAAAAAAAATGGTCCTTCAGGACATACCGGCTGCAAAGTAATCTGATTAGCCAGGAAATGCACAGACAGCTGAAAGGGCAACAAGAGAGAAATAAAATGCAGGCATGAAAGAAAGCTTTTATAAATGAACATTTGCTGAGATGTATTTCTTCTATAACCAGGCCCCTTCATGTCTCAAGACTTCATAGTACCACATCATCCCAATAGAGCACTTTGCTCTCAGACTGCTGGTTTACTTGTGGTTCCTAGAATTTCTTAAAGTAGAATGGGAGGCAGAGCCTTCAGGTATTGAGGCCCTCTCATGTGGAACCAGCTTATACTTTGGATCCAGGAGACAGACACCGTCTCTACCTTCAAGGTTAGGCTTCAAATTTTCCATTTTGATAAAGCTTACAGTTAGGGCTGGATGAGGTGACCCTGAACCATGCCTTAGTTGTGCTTTAGTCTCGAGCTCCTGGGGAACTTCCCCTCCACTCCCCTGGGATTTATACGCCATTACTGTATGCCACAGTACTAGTTTATAATTTGTGTTTTGTCTCCCTATGCTCTCCTTCCTCACTTCCCTATCAGTCTGGCTGCCTTTCCCTGAGCCTGGCTCTGCTGGAGGTTTCTTCCTGTTAAAAGGGAGTTCTTCCTTCCAGCTGTTGCCAAGTGCTTGCTCATAGGGGATCATCTGATCTTTGTAGTTTGCTCTTTAGTATTGTAGGGTCTTCACCTTACTATATAAAGTTTGTGAATTTGTACTATTTAAAAAGAAATGAGCTAGTTTATGAGCACATTCCTACTCTTAGCACTTTTTACTACAAGCCTCATTCACCCAATCACACACATTCATATAAGTGCTTCTTTCTATACCTAAACGCCTTGTCTAACATTCGTGCACACCGTCACACTCCAGTGGATGCATTGGGGGCAACTTGATTCAATATCTTGTCCAAGGATACTTCAACATGATGACTGGGGTAGCCGGGGATTGAACCACTGATGTTCAGATTGGTAGATGACCCGCTCTACCGCCTAAGCCACAGCCAGAAACAAGCCAGGAACAATTCTTACTTAGACTGTAATGTTGATTTTCACATTATTTCTTCAAGCAGTCTCTCTGTGTTTCTGGCAGCACTTTAAGTGGGAATAATCATTGGGACTATCTATTAATAATAAATGATATATTTGCGTAACTATTCATCCATGGAACAAAGAGCAGGGTGCACAGCTACAGCTACTGGAGAACCTGACAAAGACTATATTTCTGCTTAGAGCCATCTTTATCTTTTTTCCTTCTTTGGCAGCTCAGTCTGTGACATTTCTGTGGCCCAGCGTGGGTGAAGAATTACAATCATAGTAAGCATGTAAGATGCAAAAGAGAAAAAAAGTTGACTCCCTCTGGTGCCAGGAATCCAATCTGATGAGAAGAGAGGAGGATGGGGGGGATTGGCTGAGGCTGATTGCTGTCGAGTGGGGGAGGGGGCCTCATCCAACATGTATGAACAGTAGGATTAGAGCGGGGATAGTCCTAGAGCCAAGTCCTGCTGTGTGCCTTTCTCCAGCGTTACATCACAGCCTGTTCATGGGAGATTTTCTAAATAGCTATCATTTTACTCATCCAGGGGAAGGCACTGCTGCGGGCTCTGTTTCCATAAGCATAAAAACAAATATATTAACACAATGGCAGAAATATTAGCTGCTGAAGGTGCGCCTTCCTTTAAGTCAGTAGTGGCAAATCGTCTTTTTAGCAGCAAAAAATGTTTCTCGCTGCACACTTCTTCCCCTGTTCACTCCAGTACAGTATATTTCAGTCAGCTGAACATGCTCAAGCAGCACAGTAGCCTATCCACAGTCTCCCAAGCCCACCTCCCCCCTTTTGCAGACAGGGCGCAAAAGCTCCATAAATTCTCTGTGGGTGCATTACCGAGCAAGATGGCGCTCTTGCTGTCAGCACCTCGGATAGCTCCAGCAGCTCTGATCGAAAACTGAGCGTTTGGTCAGTTTTTATTTATTTGCGGAGGTGTCATCGTGTGAGATGTTCGCTGGGAGCTCTCAGATGATGTGAACAGCATCCAGGTGTCGTGAAACTGTGCACTATTCGCTGCCATCAAAGGAGAACCACATCCACAAATTCCGGATCAACTTAACAGGACTTTTGCAGAGGTGAACGACAATCTAGATTCTGGAGGTTAAGAGGATTTTCTTTTTTTTTCTTTTCTTTTCTTTTCTTTTCTTTTTTTTTTTTTTTTTTTTTTTTTTTAAATCTTCTTTTTTTTTTTTTTTTTTTTTTTACTTTTATTTTGTTTTTTTTT
>VUQS01024067.1:0-23408 GCA_015108495.1 Heterochromis multidens | reverse complement strand
AGGACTGTCTCTCTGTCTTAAATCACACCGATACGAGGAGGAATGGAGGGGCGCGTTGCGAAATCGCCAGGGGCCGCTTCGGATGGGAGAAATGAAGCCATGCTCAAGAAATAGTGTTGCCTAATTTGCTGTCCTCCGAGTCCTGCATTTGCTTTCTCTTTCGGTTATTGCCACACCGGCTGTGAAGATGTTGGCTCTCCTGGTGACGATGTCTTCAGGGTTTTTCAGCCCCGGCTTTGCCCTCAGCTCCCATTTCAGCTCAGGTGAGCCGACATTCCGCTGCCAACAATTCCCCAATAACGCAGACATTGTGCTTTTATTTAAGAATACTCCTTATAGCATTGACAAAGCAAGCACATGTTGTCATTATTGAAAATACAACATTATACCATATACAAACAATGTAATCTCCCCATCTTTAATTGTGTGTCTTTGCATTGGCGTGTGCTGAGATCTGAGATTAAAAAAGAAAGCGATATAATGAGAAATCATGGCTCCAGTGCATAAACGATGCCTATTTTTAAAGCCCCTACGCATACAGCTCTAATATTTGCCTCCATCAGCTGCTCGGGTCCAAACCTCAGGTCAGCTGAGCAGTTCAAAGGTGCTCTGGGTAGAAAGGTGAAAGGTGAAAAGGAATTGTGGGAGCTGAGGAGCAGAGGCTTCCTCCTAATTGGAGCAGGGGGAGAGTAGCCTAGCTGGAGTTATCCAATTAATGCTGACAAAGAAGAGGATTATCGGAGACAACGAACGGAGGCAGATTACCTCACATAACGATGAAATAATCAGAAATTACTAGAAACCAAATCCTTCTTTTTTCTGAATCGACGTAAGCATCTGCTGGCCTGTCATTTAGGTGGTTTCTATGGCAACCAGGAGGCAGCAGTCTGTAGCGTTCCCATTTTCTGTCCACCTGTAAATAATACATGAACTTACTCCTACAGTACCAAAGCACTTTCAGTTTTTGGATCGTTTTTGAAAATAAAGCCTTCAGTGTGCCATAAAACCACATGCCCACTGCGCATGTCGGTTGCCTTCCACTTGCCATTCGCCAAATATGCTTAAGTGCATCTTTGCCGCCTTTCTTGCAGCGGCTACAATGGTTTCATAATGCCCTCCTGCCCTTTTCAAAACACATTATCTGAATTGCATAAATCCCCTCCCTCTCCTCCATTCCAAAACTTTAGTCTCTGCAGCACTCGGTTTGTACCAGGTCACTAAATGAGAAAACATAACTCTGTATTGTCAGTCCCATTTGCTAAAGAGGATCATGATCTGTTTGTGTGTTGTGTTCTGCCTGGAAAAATGCTGAATTTGATGGTTTCATTTCGAGTTGTCAGTTGTGATGCAAATGCATGTTTTTCCATATTTAGAATGCTATGTTGTGTATAAATTTTCCTCTAAAAATGCCTGCTGTTGTTATGGAGCTGACCAAGGTGCTGGAATCAAATATAGGATGCTCTCATGTGGAATCAACATATGGAAACAAAGCTGGCCCAGAAGCAAGAACCCAGAGTAACTCCCTTTACAAAGTGCAGAAAATGGAGTGACAGCATTAATTACTCAAAATTTTCAGTAAAAAGAAACTGCTATCCCTTTGGTGGGGATGCTAGAATTAAAACAGAATGAAAATGGTGGAAAATCTAAAAACATTTCTACAGTAGATTTAGACCAGTTCTTTGAATCATCAAGTTGTAAAATACATGTATTGTTTAGTTGCAGAACCCTACATTTCTAAGTTTTGTGCCTTTCCCCTCTGTCAGTTGTACACAGTGAAATGGTAGTGGACTCTTAATGTGGAAAATTAAAACATACTTTTTAAATTGCACTTGTCTCAGGTTGTTTATCAGGTTTGTTGTAAATGGCTCACTCAGGTAAGCGCACTTCTTAAATGATAAAGATGTGCAAATTGTGTTTGAGTCCAGTGTGCCTTACATTAATTTGGGCTGTATGTGGCACATGGACTAAAATCAGTTTGACACCCTGTTACTAAAATGATCCTGACTTGGACCATTTAGGTATTTTTCAACCTATAGACCCGTTTATGATATAGAATTAGGAAATGCTGACTCTCAATAAATTGTAGTAAATCTAACTCTTTGCCTTAGAGTCACAGAGTGTATATTAAAGATGGATGTAGCCCACTGGTTTTGGATTCTGCTTTTTGAAGCATTTTGGCTGCTGCTGTTTTGGGGGTTTTCTTTGGAGCCAGAAGTGACCCTATTTGGATGACATGGTTGTGTGTTAAGTTCCCTAAATGAAAGTGGCCACGCCTCTTAATTTAAGCCATATCAGTAACCAAATGGTGAAATTGTACAACCCCTGTAGACTTGTTATGAAGGAGACCAAAACCGCTTTTTGTACCAGGCAATAAACATATTTTTTAATGCTGTGAAGTCGGGCACTTTAACATGGGAGTCTATGGGAACTGACTCACTTTTGGAGCCAGCCATTAGAGGAACTACAGGTTTTGGATTCTTTTTTTTCTTTTCAGATTAGCTATTGTAAGGGCAAAGGGCGTTGGATAGAAATCCAGAAGACATTTGTCAATGTGAGGTAAATATTTAAGATGTTTTGTTTGTCCCTGCACACACCTTTTCTCCAAAACTTATCCTTAAAGGCTCAGTTTGAAGAAAGCTTTATTGCACAGTTTGCTTATTCAGATATGGGTGTTTAGGCAGCTTTCCTTCTTTAGCTTAATGATTCAAACACAGTAATTTTAATCTTCTGTTTATTTATTTTTTATATATAACCAAAAATGTAATGTTTTTTAAAATAAGGGAAAAATCAAGCAACTCAACATGTACGATTAGTAGACAATTCTGAAAACCAATTCTATAACAATTCTGAAACCAAAACCACAATCCCCTGTCTCTAACCAAATAAAATTAATTTAAGCTAAAGAATTTATTGGTCCTTCACCATTTCACTTTACTATAGTATAGACATGAGGATGGAAGGGCTAGCAGGTTAAGGGTAGGAAGTACAGAAGCTGCCTGATGGAGCTGAGAAATGGGAATGTCAAAGTGAATATGATTAAAGAAGGACAAAGTGAAAGAGAGAAGGCTCTTCCTGTGATGACCGTTGTGTAAGGGGGTGGATATAGGGATGACATCACAGTCCAGTAAAGGCAGGGCTTGATGATGGTGTGGGTGATTTTTACTGGCAGTGCTGGCCGGTTTCCCAGGCCACAGGTTATCCATTTCATATTTCTCAGTGGGCTCCTGGCTGTGCATAAAGCAGCATGCTCTAATTACATGGACACTAAACAGAAGGGGAAGCAGGACAGGGTGTATTTGAAAACCCCAGCATACCTCCATCTCTACAGGCTATCGCTAAACTACCAGGTCGAGCTGCTGGAGGACACAGGCAGGGAGCCAGAGGAGCAGGTAAACCCAGGGGAGAAGGGCTGTTGACTTGAAGACGTATGTCAAGAGTTGGTCGAGGAGGGTGTGTGTTGATCTTTGATCTTCACACTGAGAAAAAAACTAGGTTGCATCCAAAGCACAGGGATTAAATTTGATAGAGCAGCTGATGGCGATGCTTTGATGGAAAGGGAAGCTCAAACTGGTGGCAACCTACAGAAGTGGAGGGTACAAAGCTATGATTATAAATTAGATTCATGCCATTTACAGCAATTGAAGAGCCTCTAAAAGCTTTCTCCTCTGATCTGCACCTTAAAACCTCCTGTTAGGAACAGCTCTCCAATACTCGACCTGATCTGAAGAGATGAAAGGACTGTGGCGGTCTTAAATTATGAGTCTTTGCAAGCAGGAGATGTTTTATTTTTCCAGTTGTGTTTTCTGTTTCTGCAGAGGAACTTGTTAAAAAAAAATCTTTTCTGTATTGAAAAGCCCAGAGTGTCTTAAGTGAGGCTGCAGCAAACATGCCTCTGATTACTAATAGCTTTTGCACTCGGAGAGAGCCTCTTTGTGTTTGTGTGTGTGTGTTTGTCTGAAGAATAATCGCTTCTGATTGCACAAAAACTATTTTTTCTAGACAGAAACAAACAGGCTCCTACGTATGTGTCTCCACCTCGGTTCAAATTAATATCCAGCTGTTGTGATTAAAGGTGAATTCCTGTCAAACTTAAAATCCTTTGGTTACATTAGAAGAGAGGCTTCCAAACATGCTCTCAGCACTGATACTTTAATGGCTTGATGCAACATGAAGATACCATCAGTGAATTTACCAGCATGTTCAGCCAAGCTGTTTACTACTTGGACATTCAGTGTTTCTGAAGCCAGAATCAAATTTCATGAGCAGTTTTTAGTTTTTGTCATGGAACCGACTAAACACTGTAGATCAGAAATGTGGCTGCAACATTTTTTTTTTTTTTAGTGTTTATTAATGTGGACATGACATTAATAATTGCAGAATCTTTTGAACAGCTAATGTCTACTGTACTCTAGAAGACTTTGAAAATGCACAAAAGATTAAGGTCTGGTCAGGTCTGGTACCTTCTCACATCTAAAGACTGTGCTTCATAAGCCGGAGTTTTTAGTTATAGACTATAAGATTTTGCAAAGACTGGGGATCAGTGTTTGAAACAATGCAACCAGAATCCTTTAGGGATTATTTCCCATCTTTCTCCAGAGGCCTGTGCTACAGAGCAGGATTTGGGGCTTAGCGAGGTAACTTCAGATTTAACCCTGGGTTTTCAGGGTTTGGAAGGTTGTTCGCTTCTTACCAGGGTGTATCTGCTGCAGACCTAACCTGCCCCATAGCAAGGTTATATTCAAGATAAGAGGCCAACATGAATGAAACCACCACCTACTGACCAATCAGTTAGCTGGAAAATGGTGTTGATTCCTTGAAGTAGACTTCAGAAACTGTCTAAAGTCTCTTTTTCTCATGAGAATCAATATGAAATTAAGATTCTTAGGAGCAGCTATATTCTGCCCACTTTCCTGCTTTCCACAAACAATTTGAACCACATTGCATTATTTTATAAGCCTTAATATGGTTCTATAATCCTAAAACATGAATCTAAACCTTATATAAAAAAGCCTTTATATAAAATTTACCAGTCAGCTAACTTACCAGTTTGAATGATCTTTTTATATTTGTTGTCTACTTGCTCTCAGACCACTTAACACGTAACTTATAACATACATCCTCTTGATGCATCTGGACACATCTTCAGTGATGTTTCCTGGGGTCATCAGGTGTTTCGGGTCTTTCAACATCATACACCCTCGCCCAGGCGACCCAGCTGGGGGTGATCAAGCCCCAACTCGTGTCCAGATCGCACTACACCACTACACCACCCACGACTCTCCTCGCCGGATCCACAGCCACCTCGACGCAACCTCTGCTGCCTCAGTGACCAGCTTGATAGCCTTGCGCTTGCTTGTGCCTGTAACGCCCAGCAGACGGACTGGCCAACGAATCATCTGCACCCCACCTCTATGGGTTCACACCTTGCTCGCCACCCGTTGCTCCAGCACTTTTCCGCTAGCCCTGCACATCTGGTCCTCTTCCTCTCATTAGCCTCCTCCATGCGGTCCTCCCAAGGAACAGTCAGTTCTATATGGATGACCTGCTTTGAGGCTTCTGAGATCAGCAGCATGTCTGGCCTTAGTGTTGTTGTGGCGATTGTTTCTGGAAACCTCAGTTGCTTCCCCAGGTCTACTTTCAGCTCCCAGTCTTGTGCCGTTGCTAGTAGGCCAGAAGGAGTGATTCTATCTGCTGCTGTCGGTTTTTCACCTCAGACCACTTAACATATAAAAAATATTCCTAAGATTTTCTTACATGCTATAGGAATAGCTTCATTTAAGTAAAACGTTAATTTAATTGTAACTATAGTCAGATGTTCTCTTACCTTAAGGACTGGGCAGTGATACAGATAAGTCTATTAACTTACACAGTCAGCTTTCTGTACTGGCATTTATACAGCACTTCTCCAGTATTACTGACCACTCAAAGCACTTAAAGTGCAAACACATTTATATCACACACACCACTGGACGAATGCAGCAGCTCCATTGAAGTGTGGCATGTATTATTGTTTATTATTTTTCTTTTATTATAATTTGCTCTTCATTTGTCAAATGTTTTCACCCTGCTGCCTCTTTTATGTGGATTCCCTCATACCTAGACTGGAAAATGCTGGGTTGACTTATCCAGCTGATAACCACCTCCTTGTGAAAATATCCTGGGTATGTTGAACTTGCTTTGTAGCTTTGCCACAGCTGCCCTTGTGTGTGAGATGGCTTGAATTGGAGTAAACAACACTGCAGAATGTGAACACAACACTGGGTGTTGTGAGAGAGAACAAAGAGAGTGCTCCTATTGGTTGTTGACAGTATTTTCATGATTGTAGATCACCGTTTGCCTGAGCCAAGACAAATAAACTTAAGATGTGTCTGATTTTTATCAGAATGTCAAAATGTGTCATGAAGTTTTATGATGTCTTTACACCAAACGATTGGGACGGTGGGAGCTCGCCACAACTGCTGCATTGAAACAGTTTGAGAAGTTGCTTAGCATAACGGCAGCAGTAAATCAATAATTTCAGGACCATTAGCAACCAAAAGTCTGTGGTGTATTATGTAGTTAGTTTTCTTACATAACAAATTAGAGCAGAATAGAAAGTTAAACATTCATCCCTTTGGATTTGGACATGTGTCATACCAGCAGTGTGCAGAAAGAGCTGTGGTGATTTTAAATTCTCATGGAGATTCAAAGGCACACGTAATGAAATAATAATGAAATGTAATTCTTCATTGATCCTTGTGGGGAAATTCTTTTGCCTCGTTGCATGGTGGGCAGGGTCACCCATAGCACAGCAGCATAATGGATTCATCAGGGACCACTTTAGCTTCCTGCCTCTTTGCTGCCATACAGAGATGTTCCAGCATGCAGACAGAGACTCTGTGTTGGCCAGCAGTCTGATTGCTGCTCTGTAAATGAAGTGGGATTCATCTTAATTCATGGGTGTGTGGGAGGTTTGGACCACCTATTGAGACTGAGATGATACCACACTTAATTAAAAAAAAAAAGTGTCATGATCCATGCAGAAGCTCTTTTTCACACTGGAGTGCTGCTATAAAATGACCTCCTGTTAAATATGAGTTTTTCTAAAACCAGGGCAGCACTGGGCTTGTCTTTGTTGTACGTGTGTTTTGTAGATGCCTAACTTTGTACTTTGGGTCGCTAGTATATTTTGCTAAGTAGGACTTATAATTTTGAAGTTTAAGTGCATCTATGTGTTGGCTTTGTGACAGACTAGTGGCCAGTCCAGGGTGTAAATGGACTGATTCTTATAAAGTGCTTTTCTACTCTCCCAGAGCACACAAAGCACCAGGGATCAAACCACCAACCTTCCAATTAGTAGATAGACCTGCTCTACCTCCTGAACTACAGCCACCCCAGTATGTACACCCTCTATTGCCCTGTTGCAGTTGTGATAGTCTCCAGTCCCCCCTCAACCCTAATGGATGCTTGAGTACTTTCATTTTCAACTATTTTACACTTTCAGTCCACTACATGTTAGGGAGGATTCACAGATACAGAAGCTGTCCCCAGTACTCACTGAGGCAAGCTAAGGAGTTTATTTAGCAGTCAGCATGTGCAAAGCTAGCTGCTTGTCATTAACTTTGCTCTTATAAAACAGGCTGATTACTCACCACAGTGATCAACTTCTCCTTTATTTTGATGTTGGACGACAGGTTGCACATGCATCTACCTCGCTCTCTCATTTATATACAAGAACCAACATTAAAACAGTGCATAAGACCTAATGATAAAGATAACAGATCACAGATGGAGCTTTAATTTTTACTACAACAGGAGTGTTTCATCTTCTAATCCTCTCATTGATCGTTTCTGTAGATATTTCCACACAACCAGAGAGTTTCAGGTTCATTCCTGCTCTGATTTCTGATGCAGTGGTGCCCTTGAGCAAAGTTTATTATTCTGCAACTTCCATCTTGCCCTGTTCTAGGTCTGACTAATGGGATGGATGATGGAGTGTGACACCCATCGCCTCTTTAGATCTCTTCTGTGCTTTCGCTCTAGCTCTGGGCCTGGATCCATGTCTCTGCAGCCCCTGATCAGGTCCACTGAATTTCACAGTTGATCAGAGAGATTTGTGCATTGTTGACTAAATACATAGCAAGCCTAATGGGTGTTTTGGCCTCAGAGGCAGCTGAAATGAAAGTATGGTGCTTTCCTGTCATATAGCATCTGGGATGTTTTAGCACTATGGACAGCTCCCGTTATGAAAATAAATGAGGCACTGAGCTGAAGAAGAAAAGGAAGAGAGATTTTATTTTCTCATTTTTCATATTTTAATTGGAGGATTTTGTCTACTTGCAAATATTTTGCTATACTGTATTATAGTTCCTTGTAGACAATGTTGGAAATGAGTGGGTGGACTAGTAAATAGCAATATTGGACCAATGCAAGAAAATGCTACATTTTAACATCACCAGATACATAAAAGTGCCCATTTTGGTTGACTTCTGACCTAAAAACTGAAAATGCAAATTCATTATTGATCTTGAAAACAACAATCTCCCAGCGAGGCATAGTTAGCAGCTCTTCTGGGGCTTTTCAGTATATCTCAAAGTCTTTTCATGCAGATTGAGTTGATCTGTTGGAAATACCAGATTAGCCACTTAGCTCAAGAGTGAACTGTCAATCTCAATGAACCTTTTTCTTGCAAACAAACATGCTGACATAAAGTGTCTCTCACTCAGTACAACCCTCTTATTGTGCCCAAGTAAAATTTCAGGTTTGAGTTTTTACAAGCTCCTGTATTTGCCATTGGATTTAGACTGATAGTAAATGGAAAAGAATAGATTTTATTCAGATGCACAATGTCAAAGCAATGCACCTAGCCCAAAATACAAGCTGCACTGCACATCCTGCCAGTGTGTCCTTACCCGCTTTGCCAAAATGAAAAAGAAAAACGAGACCGCTTAATGCTCAAAAAATGAGTCAGGAGGCAGTCTTAAACTTCTCAGGAATGTTTTTTTCTTTTTAAGTTTCAGATTGAACATCCTTCAGTTTAAATAGCTGACTCAGATCATGATTATTTTTATTAAACTGGGTGAAACCTGCAACACAGTTTAGAGAGGAAGTTGCACTGTTTCATACAAATGAACATTCCTCAATGTACTTATGTCATATACCAAACACACACTCCCACCCATGGTTGTGTATTTAAGCTGCAAACATGTCAGTGCTGCTGCTGCCCTGCATCACTGCCTGCTGTTTCAATCCCTTCACCACCCCAGCATCCACCTGCATGCTCCAGAAAATGTTTTCTCATCACTCCCCAGTTTGTATCATATTTGCGTCACATTTGCCAAATAGTTTAGTCAATTTTGTCTACTTTCCTTATAATTTGCATGTGCAGGTCGTGCCTCTAAAACCTGACATCATCTTGAGAGTGTTCATAATGTATACTTGATTTAATATCGCTGCATTTTTTTTTCCTGTAGCACTAGTTATTCCAATAACTGTTTCTGCTGTAGAAATATGGCAATAATAGCTTAATAATTATATAAGGAGGAGACATGGGGTGAATTCCACAACAGCAAACATGTAGTAGAAGTATAACTTCCGGGGGGGGGGGGGTGTTAGATCATATTTTGAGAAAGTCAGCAAAATTTTTAAGTGTTTCTATTACGTTTGATTAATTCAATTCAATTCAATTTTATTTCTATAGCGCCAAATCACAACAATAGTCACCTCAAGGCACTTTATATTGTAAGGTAAAGCCCTACAATAATACAGAAGATTAGTGATTCTATATGTGCAGTTTTTATGTAGCCTGATGACAACTGAAGTTAAAGTTAATTCAAAAAATGCTTTAATTTAGCTGCCCAAATAACAGCCGGGATGACTTGCTTCTTGAATGACTTTGGTAGTAGTAAGAAAGGGGAGTTCATGTATACTGTACCGCACTGTATAGCACATTTTAACCCACTAAAAAAATGTGTGAATTGGGTAATGGCCAGTATTGCCCCAGCAGAGCTTTATGTCTAGCAACACCCCTGCTATCATTAAAAGCATATATGTGTGTTCCTAAAGCCTAACAAAAGTGTTAAATGAATTTCCTTCATCCAAAAACATTTTGAAAATTAATTTTCTTAAGAAAATTCAAATCCTTTGTGCACCACCATGTTTGCTCGCTCAAGTCCTTCTTCTTGACTTTTACTGGTGCATTGCTGCATTTCTTGGCACGTTTTCCCCACCAACTGTCGATTAGCAGAAAAGTGTGAAACTGTTGGCAGGAATGTGGATGCATGTACATTTGTGTCTCCCATCAATGTGCTAGTAGAGCAAGAGTGAAACCAAACAGGACCAAATGGGACCAACAAAATATTGTTCTAAAGAGCCACTAGTGGTCAAAACCTCCATAGAGTACCTTAAAACTAGAGACATTCCTGTCAAGATTATATCACATCATCACAAGAGTACGTTTTCAAATCCCAGCTCTTTATGAATCAAATCCAACCCCCAACTCTTTCCCATAGTGCTTTTATTCTGATAAGGAACAAAAATGTGACAGGCGGCCAGCTCTGAAGTGCGGCTGCAGTTACAAGTGTAGCCTCGTACATCAGGATTAAAAAACAAGCCTAAAAAAAGCAATTTGTCCTCCAGATGAAATCATGCAGTCTATTATTTCTTTTATGACTTTGTCTGTCAGTGTAATCATGAGTGTACTGCAGGAATAATTCCATTTCCTGGTCTCGTTTTAGCTTCTCAGTCATTGCATTAATTGCAAATTGATTTGCTATGAAGTGAAACACTTATAGAGAAACATCCAGTTATCATCGTTGCTCTGTTTAGTCTGTTTGCACAAGAGAGGCTGATCACTACACTACATAGTCAGCACATGAATAGAGCTCTGCACTGACTGATTGCAGACTTTTTGCAGATTCAATCAATACATGATGATGCTGATTCCTTTTAATCCTGGTCTTGTCTGTGTTCTTGCCTGTGGTTTTGCCACTATATGTAGTTTCCTTTATCTTTCTTGTTTCTTTCTTTCTTAATCGCTGTCTATATCCAGATCTCTAAATCTATCAATCACCTCCTCTCTATGAATTGTGTTATGGAAGCCCTCACAGTCCCCGCAGTATCACAGCAGGCTGTTAAGCTAGTGATTTAGAGGGAGCCAAGCTTAGCTGGCTGAGAAATGGGGTGACTGGTTTTCAGACTCCAAGTGCATCCTGATGCAGAGAGAGATGGAGAGGGTGTCAGCAGAGTAATAAAAGTGAGATAGAAAGATGGAATCAGAATCGCAGTGAAAGAACTGGGCAGCGTGCGACACAGATGTAAAGCTCTTTGTGTCGGTCAGGACATCTAAGGTGTTACTGCAGCGTTACTCACTATAGGTTGCTAGCAAGCTGAATGAGGTTTTAATAAATGTCTTATTTTGAAATGCACATAATTCACAGTGTTAAAACAGCTATGATATGGCAGTACAGAGTGCTGCAGGGATGGCATTTTTTGTAGGTCAACTCGGAATTTAGAAAAATAGGATTTTAGACTTGTGGCTAAGGCAGAAAAGCTTTGTTGGAAATGAAAGGTTATGGTACTTACTGACAAATTGACTTTTTATTATTTCTAAGCATAAATTTTCTTGCAAGAAGTAAAATGCTAATGTGAGGTTATAAAGGAACTACACATCCCTTGCATGACTCACCACTAAGCTAAGATGACGCTGAATGTCCCTGGTCTGCAGGTCTGTAGCATCATTTAGCAAACACACATGTAACAGCCTAAAAATTCACATGTAGCGTTTTTATTTTATTTTATTTTGTAAAACAAAACATGAAAATGTCTAAAGCTGCTGTTAACCACGGACGTTATTTCAGGCATCACCCAAAACATGTTTCACAATTTCCACTACTTTTTTTCTGAATCAAAAATATGACAGCTTCCTAGCCACCTGAACATAAAACAGTAACAGTTAAGGACATTCAACCTTCCCTAATTCACTGCAGTGGGCTTCCTCTTCTGAATCACAAGAGCAAAGTTTCTATTGGACAGCAAAACAGCATTTTTGTGCTTATTTATTTATTCTTCATGAATTTTATTTTTACCAGTTCCTTTTTTGTCTGTGTTCTTTATGTAAAGCAACATTCTGTTGTAACAGACCATGTTCATTACTGGGGCATTAAATTGTCCATATTTGTCAAAATCTCTGGTGTATTTCAGTTATGCTTGAGGTGTCCTTTGGCAGAGTCACTCTCAACTTTTTTCTTTCCATTGTTCAGGGTTACTATTGTATAAGGACTCAATTTAACCCAAACCACAAACTTTTCCTAACCCTAATCAGATAATTTTAGTCCATAAATCTAACCAAGCACCTCCTAGTGCCTAAACTGAACCAGTGAGTGAAAATAAATGTAAAAAGGGAGTAAAATATAAGAGTTTAAAGGGGATACAACTAGTACACTCAAAACACACAGCATTACTAACCAACTGCTCCAGGATCTCCTGCTAGGTTCATGTAGTACATGAACAGTTAAACAAACAGATCAATTTCCAATCAGATGGGAGGAATCAAGACAAGAAAAGGAAACCACAAAAAAAGGAAAACCGTTCAAGTCCTTTTGTGTTTAATAAGCCTTATGGTTTAATTATGAAATCTTCAAACTATGCATCCAAAATTGCTAATTTGTTGGTTTCCTGGTAAAAGTTGCTCTGTCTGTTTCCTTTTAATGTGGCTGCCATGGAGAAAAAAAAAAACAATGTCAGCGACCGCTTGTTCACGAAGCCCATATTACTGCACAGATCAGAGGATCATTAGCTGACCTGAGGACCAGGCCCTTCATCAGTTCTTTGCAAGGTGCTGTTGCTCTTCAACTGAAACCACCCACACGCTTTCTGTTGTAATTAACTCTTCTATTAATGAACCTTCTCAGTTATATTTTTGTGGCATCAGTCTTGTAATATGCCACAGCTATTTAGGATGCACACAATGCGTGCAGGTAACGCACTCGTTTGCTTTACATGCTGCAGATGTGGCCAGGTGTTGAAACAGAAGCAGTCAACAGGAAAATGACACAACTCCTTTGTCTTTCTGTCCCTTATTGTTCCATTTTGAGCTCTGCAGCTATTCATCAAACAAGACTGAAAAACACTGCAGTAAAAATAAAAAACGGAACCAAATGGGTGACAAATTAAAGCAAAAACCAATATAGAGACCTCTTTGTAAGACAAAGATAGATGCCCTATGTAATACCACAGTGAAGTCAAAGGGAGATGTTCTCATATGAGCATTTTGTTAAAATAATGGCAGTAAAACTATAAAAATTAATGAAACAGTCCACTCAAAATCATCTTAAGTGTTCTTGAGAGATGCTGTTTGTGATTATTTTTGCAAAAATGCTGTAAGTTTAAAATACTTTCCAACCTTAAAAACATGCAAGTGAGGTTGAGGTAATTCTGTCTTCCCCCCAATCTACATACCAGCCTGTCCTCTGTTACAGTAGGGCAACCAGCATGCTCCCTGAGAGACAAAGCTGGAGGGGAAAAACATCTGTAACGCACTTTCTGCACTATCAAGCTTACATGCAGTGAGTGTATCATGAGTGTGTCATCATTTTTACCAAGTCCATAGCATCCTTCATCTTATTTTTACAGCTGCATGATGCTGTTCAGAGACTTGAGTGAGTAAATAAACTGAGACATGAAAGTAACAGAGATATGGGATTCAATTCAATTCAATTTTATTTATATAGCGCCAAATCACAACAAAAGTCGCCTCAAGGCGCTTTATATTGTAAGGTAAAGACCCTACAATAATACAGAGAAAACCCCAACAATCAAACGACCCCCTATGAGCAAGCACTTGGCAACAGTGGGAAGGAAAAACTCCCTTTTAACAGGAAGAAACCTCCAGCAGAAACCTCCGGCGGAACCTGGGTCAGGGAGGGGCAGCCATCCGCTGCGACTGGTTGGGGGTGAGGGGAGCTTTTTCATTGCCTAGTGAGGCTTTTTAAAAAAAAATGGGGTTATGCTTTTTGCATTAACCTGTTTGTAATCACAAGGAATCACTAACAGTTAAAATAATACGAATCTGAATTACAGGCCAGCATTCATTTGTCCTAAACTGTTGTCAGGCCACAAAAGTATTCAAGCAGATCACAAAAGGCCAAAAGGCCAAATGAAGCAGCCTGGGTTTGATTCTGCTTTCCTGTCTCCTCCTCACTGATAAACTATCTAACAAAGTCAAGAAAGGTCCCCAAAAACAATAAAAAATCATTTTTTAGTGGACCTTCTTCATCATGTTAACACTAATAAATTTGTGGTTAAGGTTATGAAAAGCTCATAGCTAAAATAAACGATATTGACTATTTGAGTCGGAAACAAACAGCAACTTCCTGTGATTAAGTCCAATGTTTTGTCCACCCATTCATCTACCCAGACCTTCTTTTTTGCTCTTTCTTTGCTATGACCACCAGGAGGATCTGTCACCTGGCTTTTACTGAAACAACTAGTGCTGCCTCACACAACGGCTAGTGGTCCCTTAACAATCAAACATGTCTATGAGTCCTGATGAGCTGCTGGCACAAACAACCTATTGACCTTAAATGAGAATAATCTTCATAAATTATAGTATACAACAAAACAAATTAATAAGCCCTTATTAAAAATATCTAAACCAGTTACTTCAAAACAATAGGAAATAGGCAAGAGACATTATACGAGGAGGAACCATGGCAGAGAATCCCAAATGGAAATCTATGGAGAATTTTGAAATACAGGGCCAATCAAAAGCTTATTATGTAGAAGTCCATGACCATTTCAGCTGTGTGATGGCGGGCATATCTCTATTTAATATCATATATGTAGAAATATGTATCTTTTTAATTGTGTTTGACTTAATGTATTCATAAAGTGAATTAACACGTTTAGTAGTGATTCCACTTACAGAAAAAAAAAAAAGCTTTTTAAACTTAATTTTGGGGCAAAGTTGGCAAATTTTGAAGCAGTTTTGATCAGATTTGTTTTGTGATTATATAGGTGCAGTTTTATGTCCCTATGAGCCACAGGATGAGTCCTAAAACCAAGAAATGAGTTGCCATTTTTTTGTGAGTTGGTTAGATGCCTGTAATAAGGTCTGTGGTTAACATGAGCTTAGGACATTTTTACATTTTGTTCTACAATGAAAATGAGTTGATACCCCACTCGTGAATTTTGAAACTGCCCTAGAGGAGGTGTTTAACCAGTGGCCACATGAGACTACAGGAGTTGTCATTCAACATCACACTGATCACAGGAGATTAGTGTTGGGGAAGTCAAACGGCAGCATAGTTCATTTATAGTTAGCAATTTACTTGTTGGGATTCAATTTACCCTTAAAAAATCATAAAGTGGTGCAAATTTGTGGACATAATCGTGCTGAAGAAAACACAAATGTAAGAAACTGTTGTTTTCCCAATCCCATTGGCTTGTTGTTGATGGAAACACAGTGATGCTAACTTCCTCGTGGACCTACAAAGCAAAGTAATCCCTGCGAGACCATAGAAAGTAATGCTGATACAAAGCCCCTTTCAGTCCATGTGTAAGGCCTGCTCTGGAACATGGAGGACTTATTTATGTCATTTTGTTTCCTGAAGGGATTCATTTTGACACATGGTAGGTCTGCATGGCAGTTGACCTGTGAGTTCATTGCCACTGACCACCCACACAGCCTTGTAAACCACCATCTGCGTCAGTAGCTGTTACACAGCAGATACTCCAACAAACCATCTCCATGGAAACACATCTTCCTGGATCAAGCACTGCCATTCATCACAGGGTAATTCAGCATTTTCAGAAATCTTTTTACCGATCAAATCTGAGAAAGAGAATAAAAAGAAGTCTCTCTTTATATATATCAATATAAATATGTATGGCTGCCTGCTCTCTCACATAAATTTGCTCCAGAGTAATTTGCACGTGAGCAGGCAGACACCACACGTGAAGGCGCTGCAGCTGGAGGAGTTTGGCTGTTCATGTTATGATAAGGAGTGACAATGAGGAGTGAGGGATGCTAATTTACATATATATTCATTACACATTCATAAAGCACCTGTGCAGTGGCAGGAAGCTTGTGTGTATACATATACTGTATTATTTTCTACATGAATAGAGACTCTAAAAGAAAAAGAGCATCTATGTAGTTGCTGTGTGGGTGGATGTGTTAGCATTTGCACTTTGTGTGACGGCATTTGCTCCAATTTGTGGTTTTGGCCGTTGCCCCTTCCTTTTGTCAGTCACGGATGAGCTCATCCAATATTTAGAACATCAGTCATTTCAGTCTGGATCAGTATCCCCTGATCACAGCCACACATGGCCGGATCTGCAGCCAACAGTCCCTGAGATACACCAACACACCTTTGATTTCATTTTCCTGTTTCAGTTTACCTCAGTGGTAAGATAAGCTGAAAACAATGCAAAGGAATAAAGAGAAGAAAATGGCAGGTAGAGGAGGGGGAAAAGAAGTGGTGCAGAGAAATGTAAGTAATGACTGAGGACTGAGTGAGCCATGGATTGGAAAGTACCTGCATCAGCTATAGATGAGTCATTCCTGAAATCTGAAACTGAATTGAAACTGAAACTGAATGAAACTGATTATGTTGCGTTAGTATGGAACAATATGGGAGAGACTATATCAATAAATCAATAGGTAATTATTCCTTTAATAAATGTCTTCATCTGTATTTCATAGATATTTGTGAAATTTTGTAATTTTTAATGTGAAAATATAAAATGCAAATGTAGAGAAGTAATGACCCAGCTCATTTCTTCTCATTCGCGAATCATCAAATAACACCATGGTGTCAAAGCCACTGCTGTCGGTTGTTTACACACAACATGTCCTCTGGCGTCACTGCCCACACACACTGGGTTATAGCAATGATGAGATGGGTTCCTGACGTGCAGGGTTACTGTTAGATTATTGGTTTATTTTACTCAAAACCAAGATCTTTTCTAAATGTTACCAAGTAGTTTTCAGCACCTCAACCTAAGTCAAGTAGATTTCAGTGCCTAAACCTGAGTAAACATGAAAGGAATCAGCAAGTGGGGAAGAAAAGTAAAACAATGCAGAATACAAAGATCCCAATGGGACGCAAACCACAGTCTCCTGGCTGACAAACATGAGACTTATGCCACCTTCAGTCTCCCAACATGGACGATGTACACTTCTAAAACTGAACCGTTGTCTCTCAGCAGCCATCGCAGGTGCATCAAGGCACGAACACCAAAGGACACTTTGTGTGTGACATCTGACAAAATGCTCTTATACGCCAAGATGAAAATGTGCTGAATGATCAGGTTGTTTTGAGACGCTGGAGGACCTCATAAAAGCCTGAAGCGACCCAAAATGAACACAAACAGGTAAAAGACTGCAGAGAAACAAATAAAGCAATGCAAAGCAACTAAAAAAAGGATGCAAAGTGACCACAAATAGATGCAGATTTACAGATCAGATTTATCAACTTAGAAGAAGGAGGTAATTAAGAATGTATGCTTACTAGTTTATACTGCTCAGCACTCAGTGATGGGTTAGATCAGGAACAAGTTGCGAAGAAACTAAATTCTGTTTCACAGATATTTTTGAACTACTCTTCAATTAATTATTTATTCATAGATTCTCCCCATCTCCAAGTAACTCCTTATTATCTGCTGTGCTCAATTCGTGTTATTCATGCACTTCTCCTTGGTGATGTGATAATTGGGAACTTTTTTTTGATCTGTTCTTCAGTAACTAGTCAGTTATATTTTGCACCACACTGTAGTGATGTGCAAACTAAAATGAATGCCCAGCATGTGAGAGAACATGCCCCAATGGGAGACCTGTACATACCATACATGGGGGTCACACATCCATTCACAAGGATGGAGAGAGGTAGTGGTCTTATCTATAGTGTTACCATACAAGTTCAACTGGTACATTTTTCAAGCTTCCTCTACCCTCATAAAATACCAAACCTGTTCTTATTCTAGCTCTAAACAGGAAGCTCTAATTCTGGTCCCATCTCCTGCTAAAAGCACTTTAAAGACATAATGTTCCCAGCCATCAAGCTATTTCACAAGCTGCCACACACTAAAATGAGGCAGCCTGGTATACTAAAAGTGTCTCCATGGCAACCGTGATTCAAAACCTGTGCACAACAGGGGGGCACTTTAGAGAGTGTCCGCTGCCTCTGATCATGCATAATCATGGCAGACGCATATCACAAATCTGGCCTGCATCTCTCATTAATACTTGAAAAGATGCTGCAGTCTATGAAGAAATGCTCCACAGTCTCTGTGTTCTTTGAAAGTGAAGGCACTTGATTAGGTAAACGATGCTTTTATGCAGCTGTCCAAGGGAGAAGGAGAAAAATGCCACCACATTTAAACACTCCTGATGGATCCGAAATTGCAAGTCAGCTTTTTAATGTCTGCAGTAATGAGTGTCTATATTTAACTTTGGGATTCAAACCAGTTGTTCCTTCCTTTCCAAGAAGACTAATTTTCCAGACAGGAATTGCCTTAACTACACTTTGTGTTTTAGTCATTTGATTTCACTTGTTTGTTTGTTTGTTTGTTTGGATGATGAAAACACATTAAATGTGTTTGGGAAATCGAGTTACACGACTCATGATACTCCTTAGCATCCTATTACATAACCTCATTAGCATTTAGAGCCCATTCATCCATTTTCTTAATAGTTTATTCAGCTTTAGATTTGTGAGGGTGTTGGAGCCTATCCCAGCTGTCATTTGGCAAGTGTCAGGGTCCAGGTTGCAGTCCATCACAGGGCTAACACACAGTGAGAGGCAATTTAGGATCACCAATTACCCCGGTGGCTCTCAAGCTGTGGCGCACGCAGCCACTGCAGGTAAACCAGGTAAAAAAAAAGAAAAAAAGAAGTGTAACCAAGCTGAATGAATATGATGTTTTTAGGGAAAATAAACACGTTTGCTCACTCTGTTCTATCAACCTCTTTTCTGTTTTTTTGTAATTACTGATTGATGAAAATGGGCAGCACAGTGGAGCAGTAGTTAGCACTGTTGCTTCAAGAAGGTCCTGGGTTTGAATCCACCATCTGGCCGGGATCTTTCAGTGTGGAGTTTGCATGTTCTCCTTGTGCATGGGTTCTCTCCGGCTACTCCTGCAATCCTAACACATGCAGTTAGTGGGGTCAGGTTAGTTGGGGATTCTATATTGGCTGTAAGTGTCAATGTGAGTGTGAATGGTTGTCTGTCTCTGTGTTAGCCATGCAACAGACTGGCGACCTGTCCAGGGTGTACCCTGCCTCTCTCCCTATGGATAGGCTTCAGCCCTCTGCAACTCTGAATTGGATAAGCAGAAGAAGATGGATTGATGAAAATTGTGTAAAATGTTCCTTCTTCTGAATTTGGGCATGTCAAAAAATGAAAAAGAGACACTGAATTAACCAAACATGCATGTCTTTCGAAAGCTTTGAACTCATGCAAGTGGAATGCCATGCATCTATGACAGTTGGGATGGTCTCCAAACTCTCTTTGACCCTAAGTTGGATGAGCAGTTAGAAAATGAAAATGGATGGCTGAATCTCTAGTTGGACATACTGTAGATTACACTCTGGGGCAGCATGAAAACACAAGATTCCCGTGTTATGAGTCATTCCTGGTAACAGGAATGACTCATAACACTCATAACACAACAGGATTTTTAGCTCTTTACAGATTTAAAGTTTATTTTAGGTCAGGCTAGCACCAAAACAGCACACAAAGGCAACTAATGCAGTACAATCTAAACTTGTAAAACCCTCAACTTACTCAAACTAAAGAAATAAAACAAAAGTGATTTAAACAAACTTAAACTAAAGTCACATATATTCTGTAAATATTATATGTAGTCAAGACTAAATGGTTTCCATCTTTATGGAGAGGTTGTTTTCCTCCTTTAAAAGGAACACTTTTTAACAATAAAGTTAGAGTCATGATAAACAGCAAAAAATAAGAAAAAAATATAGCAAAAGAAAACGCCATTAAACTGCAAAAGTAAGTTTTCCTAATTGCAATAAAAACGCACCCTGTAGCACAAAATTGCATTGCTGCTGGGTTTGGTATCTTTAAATCATTTTCACCATTTGGATTATGATATTTGTGCATTAAAGTAACTTCCAATTTGACTCCAAATGGGTGAATGGCATTTATAATGAAGTAACAGCTGTATAAGGGAAGGTGATTGTGGTGTTACAGTGGAACTTTGTAATGTATGTCCCAAATAAACATTAAACATCATCCTCTAAAGGAGATAAAATTGTGACTGCTGGCTACTTTATGATGAAGTCTTTCACCCTGTAATGGAAGTTAAATGCTGAAAATGGTAAGCACGTTGTAGGAGTCATTTTTGGTTTGTGCTGATTTGTAATTACACCTCTGGCCATCAGGTGGTGCTTTTTTGTGCTGTATTTCCAACTGAGAGTGGGTTTTAAGGTAGAAGTAGAGCAGCTTCAGGTTTCTGCCAGTTAGTGAGGGGAAAATAGTTTTTTGATTGTCCCAGCATGTGAATGTACAAGTGGTCTATCATACAATGGCTTCTTCGTGGTTTACTGTATTTTATTTTACTGTCTAAGTGTGGACAGTTACATGGTTATGCAAGCTCACTGTTGAATGAATACATGAAACGTTTGGATCATGGCATTCACTGAAGCACGGATAAATGATTAATCATACTATTATAGCCCCTTGGTGGCTTTTTAAACTGCTTTAAAAAAGTCACTACACACATTGTTGACATGTGAACATGCAGCTGCCTGTTTATTACCTCTGGCATACATTAGCTTTCATTTGACCACTTAGCAAATCCTTTTTACTTTTGTTTGGTCTCCACCAACTCCTAAGATAAATATCCACCTCCATGATGTTCACGAAAAATGCTCACTGCCCTTTGTAACTTGAAACATGTTTGATAATGATGCTGCTGCAGCAAAGTTACAGCCCATAAAAATCAAATTGAGGAACTTAAAGATGCTAAAACACTGAAGAGCTGAGGGGAGGTTCAGCGTTCAGGGTGATAATTTACTGGGCTTTATTACTATGTATGAAACTTGTTATTAATGTATTGTTAATATTAAAAAAACAGTATTTTAATAAAGCAGATTATCAGATATGCAAAAGCAGTATTTGTAACCGTAACTGTATTTATGTGTTGTACATTAATATATAATGCCACTTTATAAATATGAAGTGTGTGTTTTGTAGTTAGCTGCTCCTCTGAGGTGAGTGCATGTTATGTAATAGCCCTGTGTGGCATCTGAGATGTGATGCCACATCTGAGCGCATGCAGGCAGTGCCGGCAGCAGCCGAGAGCAAGAAGAGGAGATTCATTGTGCTCCAGTGACTTCACATCCACACACAAGAAGAGATGGGGGTGACAGGAGAGAGAGACAGAGAAGGGAGAACACAAAAATCTGTACCCAAGTGAGAGTAGAAAAAGCAAACAGAGCAGTTTTTGGAAAGTGGAGGAAGGCTCTTGGGAGAGAAGGAGGAAGTCAGAGATTAAAGAAATAGATGGAGGACTAGAGGAGCAAGTAGGCATAGAGGAATATGTGAAACCCACAGCTCCACAGTCTGTTATATGTGATGGTTTTTATTTTCTCTGCTCCATTAAGTCCTACCAACTGCCATGATTCATTCACATGAACAGCAGGACATGTTCATGCTCTGCTCACATGCTCACCAAGGTTCACTCAGGTGAACCATCTAATGTTCCAGCATGTTTCCGACGTTCCCGTGTGCTTCAGTACAATTCATCAGACGTCTCTCTTCACTTTGATGGTGCCTGTGTGTGCATACATAACAGTCATCTACGTGAAGTCTTGTTGTGTTTTCATGCTTCACTGCTCTCAAAGCTCAGCTACACATGAACTGCACACTCCAAAGACCCATCATGCCCTTCTTCTGTGCTGCTCGCCAAGCTGCAAGGGCTTGATAAATGTCAGGATTTCACAACATATCACACTGAATAATCTTCTCAAGTGAACATCTTGACAAATGCACTCACTGAAGCTGTGTGCTGAATACTTATAAACACATATAATGCAAACCAGGAAATCTTTTTTACCTAAATTCTCTTTGTGTAAGTCTTAGGAGATAATTCTTCAGCTCTTTTTATATTTTTTAGTTAATTAACAAAAAATCATGATGCTATAATAAAATATAAAATGTGGATTTTTTTTTTTTAGTAGTAATAAAACTAAAATTCAATTTATATGAACATTTGAGACTATTAAGCCTAGTAAGAATCCATACTTCTTAAAAATGAGTTTATGATCAAGGTTCACTCTGCATCCATAACATCCATCTGCATTATGTTAAATCAAGTCCCTGAACTTGACCTCTCCACCATGCTTGTGGTGTTTAGTGCTTTTTAGAAGATTTTAACTGAATTATGCGACAAATTGTGTTGCTTGCTGTGCGGTTCAGCTCGTTCAAGAAGTTTGGGCATCAAATATGACGAGTGAAGCACTAGTATTATTAGTCTATTACTTATTAATAATTAGCAGATATCTGTGTCTGTGGCAGTGGCAGTGACAAGTCGGCGTCTACCATCTAGATGACAGGCAACCACGAGAGTCTGCTAGCAACCAAACCATTTGCAAGGAGGTTTTCAATGCAGCCATAGACAGAATAAAAAACATGGACAACGCTTCTGGATTGGAAAAATGAAGCCAAAATGTAAATTTTGGACACACTGTGTTTCAAAAAGGAGGATTATCCATGGTATGCTCATCATGCATTTGCGCATCATGCATTTATTCACACTGCTGTGAGAAATTGCAATGAATGAGTGGTTTCACAATCAGACCCACCCCTCTTTATCACATCCAGATGTTTTGAAACCAAGGTGGCAGAAACACTTATCTCGAGGTTTCAGAACGGGACTTCAGAAACCAATGAGTGGCATCACCGTAGCTACGTCCATCCAGATTCAGATTCGACAGTCATGGTCATGGTCGTTGGGAGGGATGAGGGAGAGGAGGAGTGTAGAAGATTAAGTGTGTGTGTGGATGGGAAGGTTCAGCGGGGGACTGAGTTCAGTAGGGTGACAGCTGTGGGGAAGAAGCTGTTCCTAAACCTGCTGGTTTTAGTCTTAAGGTTCCTGTAGCGTCTTCTGGAGGGGAGGAGCTGAAAGAGTTTGTTGGCAGGATGAGAGGAGTCCCTAAGAATGCTGCGTGCCCGGCATAGACATCTCTTCTTGTGGACTCCTCTGGAGGGGAGGAGCTGAAAGAGTTTGTTGGCAGGATGAGAGGAGTCCCTAGGAATGCTGCGTGCCCGGCGTAGACATCTCTTTTTGTGGACATCCTCAATGGCAGGAAGTGGAGTCTCTGTGATGCGTTGGGCGGTTTTCACCACCCGCTGCAGTGCCTTGCGGTCAGCAGCAGAGCAATTCCCATACCCGACTGTGACACA
>VUQS01024066.1:10524-29270 GCA_015108495.1 Heterochromis multidens | reverse complement strand
TCCATGCTGTGCATTTGCACCATACACTGTAAATAGTCATAGCCATTGTCAATGAATGAATGAATGAAACCTCAATGTTTAGGTTCGGGCCATTATCAGATAACCACCAAGTGTATTTAGCAAGCAACAGCCATAAACAGTATGAGTACAACATACTTGTAAAATGTTAGAAGATCACAAAAATTGAGGCACAAACTTCATGAGTGGGCTGCACCACACAAAGGACCTCATTATTTTTTAAGTATTGCAGTTAAAAATGCTCCAGAAGGCACCAACCCCACAAATATAGTAAAGGCTACAGTTGCCTGTGTTGGCATACTGTACCTCTTAATCAAAGTGGTGAGGCCCGTTTTATTCTTAAGGCTCAGCAACAAGGTGAGTTTTATATGTAAAATAAATAAATTAAATAACAACTGAGCGTGGGATGATTTTATGAAGGGAGAAAGAAACTTTTATACCACAGTGTAAGCATGGCTGATACTGGACTTAGGTGGTTTTTAGAGAAACTTCAGTTTTTAGCACTTCAGCGTTGGCTTCAGTTTTCAGCCGCGGAGGTTGACGCTTGATTTGCACCCATACATGCTCTGCATATGTCCCTATATGACCTTTTACCTCCTTTGCCTGCTGCAGTGAGCACCAGACAAAACTGTGGCCCGCCAGGGAGGACATGTGTGTGTGTAAATGTGCATGTGTTAGCAGAAGCAGGGCTGCGGCACGCTCCCATTGAAAAGGAAGGGTGACGGGAGGGGCAGAGGTCTCTGTGGATGACGTTTGGCCCGGCAGCTGGGAGCTGCTCCATGCTTTTGTTCCTCTGTGACCCTTCTGACCCGGCACTCGCCCTGATGTCACACACACACTTTCACACACCTGCACATAGTCAGACACATGACCCTACATACACACACACGCAAGGATGTGCAGGCACATATGTAAATTTGAGTATTTGATAAAGCGCCCTGTAGGCACACACACACAAACTGTGCTCAATAGGCCAGGCCCTGTGGGGACAATCCATCATGACTTAATCAGAGAGCTGTGAATTTATGTGTGAAACACTATGTGTGTGTGTGTGCCTGACTCACTATATGTAACTTTAAGAAAATTGTAAAACAACACGTTTTCACTTCCTGGTTTGTGCATTCAGATCATTCCCACAGGGTGCTGTGAAAAGAAAGAACTTCTTAAAATCCCACTACCATTTTCATAAACATCAGAAGACCTGGAGCATTGACGTGTTTAGAGCTGAATATTTAAGGCATTTGCTGTACTTCTGCAGGTAGCAGCACGAAAATTGCCACAGGTAGACAGAAATATGGATGTTGTAGCACTGCTTTTCAATTCTTTAGAAACAAGGGTGCACCGATAACGGCCTGTTTGACCGAAATTAGCCTGAAGACGGCAAAAACGACAGCATGTATTAATGTCAGTGGCTGATATTTTTCTGTTGTTTCATATTGAACTTGCACTGCATCACATGTTCAAAGATGTGATGATTAATACCTTGAATAAGATCGCTTTATTTCCTCCACAACATATTAGTCTCAGCGTCTAAAATTGGCCAGACCGTTACTTTAAACATTGGTATTGCCTCAGAATTTTCACAATGACTGGAATCCATATTGGAAACACTTTGTCTGCTAAAGGAATTTCGCCACAAGCTTTGGTCATAGCCAGACTGTGTGTTGTGCTGTTCATCATTGTGCTATCCAGCATCTTGTGTTAGTAATTACCCAGCAAACAATTCAATCTAATGTTGAGAATTCAATTCAATTCAATTCAATTTTATTTATATAGCGCCAAATCACAACAAAAGTCACCTCAAGGCGCTTTATATTGTAAGGTAAAGACCCTACAATATCTGCTGGAACAATTAGTAGATTACCGGTATAAGTGTCATTTATCAACATCTGCAAAAAAGTGACATGTAGAATTTACAGTGCTTTCTGTGAGCTAGTGATGAAAATCTTTCACCATTTGCTGACAAATCCATAGTGAAAATTAAACTTAGTTGTAGCCCTAATTTGCTTTTTGAAAACTGCAATTCCAAAGATGCTGGCCAAGTTGCCATGGAGGTTTTATTGGCCTCAGTTATGTGGTAAATCTCAGTAATGTGTGGCTACAGAATCACACCATCTCCATTACACCAAATACAAGCCTACAGGAAACAGCAGGTGGTGTGTGTGTGTGTGTGTGTGTGTGTGTGTGTGTGTGTGTGTGTGTGTGTGTGTGTGTGTGTATGTACTGTTGTGTGACAGTGGGAGAATACCATGATATAAAGCAGTATCACTCAGGTCTCTGTGCTCTCACACAAGGGACACTTTGTACTTTTCTCTAAGGGCGGGGTTAAGGGGGTGAGGCCAAAAGAGGGTGGGGGGCAATATGGTGGCTGTTTGGCCTCTGCAGTGTCTTAGCTGTTTTACAGCTGTCTTCTCCTCTGGGAAAAGTTATGCAAAACAAAATAGGAAGGCCATTACTAAGAAACAATAGGGGGATATTGGGCTTAATCATCACTAATTGTCATTGTAATGCATTTAATAAGACATCCTTTTAGTTGTTTGCCCGATTATATAAACTATATTCTCAGAAAATAATCCAAATTAGTCACTTACACACCGACTACTGTATTATAATATTGTGATTGTTTATTATAAATTAATTACCGTAGCACAGGGGTAGATGAGGGATTCGTGGGAACTCGGTAATTACAGAGTGGTCTGTCACATCAGGATTGATATATCATAGTGTAATCCATCACATGTTCTGTTATTGTTTGCTATCGTTACGTGAATGAAAGTCATGAGATCGCTGCAGCCCAGCTATGCTGTTTATTCCTAAGGTCGCTTGTGTACTGTGTGACCAGCTAATTCAGTGTCATCAATCACTGCTTCACGCTTGCCTGCAAGTATTTCCTCTTTCTCCCATAACTCATTAACTGGGTTTCTGTTTGGATGGATGGGTACAGGTGATTGGTGCAGGTGATTAGAAAACTGTGCAGGAGGAATGATGTAAATGCAGATTTTTTTTTTGTTGGGTTGAGACTTTGTTAGACTCTGGGTGTCTTATTTCACTTCCCTGATCTTCTGTCAGAGTGAAGCCGATTAATCTACATCCATGTGCAGTAAATGGTGTTGGTTTTATTGTATATTATAGATGATTAGACGATTACGGCAAAAATCATTATCATAATTATTTTGGTCAGCATTGAGAGCACCATTATTTAACATGGTTACTTATAGACTTTGCAAGCATAGTCGATATTTTAAGCTAAAAAAAAGAAGAAACCTCTCTTTTTAATTAAGTGGATTTCCTTGAGCTTTACTTATATTTCAGCTTAAAAACTAAAGAAATAAATCAGTGTGATCTGAAGTTATCCTGCCACAGCCTTGTAGCTAAATTTGGACTTTTATGGAGAGGCAAAAAATAAAGGAAAATGGCGTGATGAAAGGCAGAACAAGAGAAATATTAAAAAGGAAAGCAGCACAGTAATCAACTTTTCTCAGTTACCATGCTTTAAAAATCAGTGGATTCAAAAGTTGTCATTGAAACTGAAATTCAATTAATTGCGCAGTCCTGCATCAAACCCTAGTTTCATTTGCTTCTTGTAGAAAAATGATCATTTAAAAAACATAAAATTGAAGAGAAACGATAAACTGAAACAAAAGAGAAAGTTGTCAATGAATAAAGAGTAATAAAGATTAATAAAATTGTTGCATTATTCCTGCATAGATTGGTATTTATGGAAGTCAGCCATTAGATATTAACTGTATACTCAAGTACAATGAAATCTTGCGTGGTATCTCTGACAAATGCATTTTTGTTCAAAAATCTTTACCTTTTACTGCATTTAAGCCCAAGATCCACACTATTTTCGTGTTTTTGGAGCCCTGAAATGGAGATCGTTAGAACCACTGCTGACCACAGGATTGTGTTTTAGTCTGGACGGGCAAAAACTGAGACTGGGTCTTAGATTTACAAATCGGCAATGAATGACATATTTTTATTGCCTTGATTTCCTTGAGTTAAAGTAAGATACTTATCAGCTGCTCCCTTATTTTCCAGCGCGTTCATCTCGGATGCCCTTTCTGACACAACCCTCCCATTTATCCGGGCTTGAAACCAGCACTAAGAGTACACTAGCTTTGTGTCTCCTCCCTGTCCTGAACCAGGGATCTTTCATGTGTAAGGTGAATGTGTTAGCCACTAAAGTAAATGGGCCTTTCCCATAGTCTATTCAACTACTGCAGAAAATGAGCTCTGTGGGAAATAAAAGTTTATGACACTTTTTGTTCAGCAAGATAATCTTTACAAATTAACAAAACCTTTATGACTTTTGAAGTATAAACACAATAAATGGACAGTCGCATGACTTCAGTGTCAATATCACTAAACCCCTGTGTGTGATGTGATGACACTGAACATTGTTATGACAATGTCGTCTGCAGACTCTTTTAGCTGCTCGTTTGCTTTGAAATTCACCATTGGCATATTTACTACAGATTCTGAAAACAAAATGTGAAAATGTTTAAAGCTTTTCTGAACCATAGATCATATTGAGGTTTTTCATGTGACGTCATGTGCACATTGCTCGAGAGTTGTCTGCCATATTGGATGTGTTACAACAACTGGTTGCTCGGGAAAAATGTGCATTCCCCAACTGGTTGGCAGTAGTTCCTGGAGGTTGCTGGCTCTTGCTGCGTGAAATCCAATACAAAGAAGGTGCTGCACCAAAAACCTCCACAGTGATTGCTGTGGTTGCTAGCAGATTGCCATGGCTGCCTGTAGTTTTTCATGCTTGTATGCGAATACTTGCCAACTACTAGCCAAGGGTTGTGCAACTTGAAAAAGTGCAACGCAAACCAGAAATGGAGAAGGTCTGCCTTCAAAGTAAAAGTTGTGCCTCAGCACTACAGCCAATATGTTTCAAAAGGTGCGACTTGTGCCATGAAGGCACCTTCTCCATTTCCGGTTTGTGTTGCACTTTTTGCATTATCACTACAGCTCGGAAAGTGGCTGGACAGTGTTTGCAAACTAAGACTGCAGCAATATGCTAGCGTCCAAAGAACTCACAAGGTTTGGGGAGTACACATTATTCCCTAGCAACAGGTGGCTGCCAGGGAGTCACTGGCCGGTCTGTAGACCTGCATGACTTTAGCAATCATTTTCCCAGTGATTGCTATCACCTTCCAGCAACCAGTTGGGAAATACATACTTTTCCCTCATGACTGGTGGTTGTCAGATGGTCGTGGACCGGTCTCTAGGCCTGTGTGTCTGTAGCCTTATGCACTTGATCCTACGTTGTTAACATGATTCTGACACACGTCCAAAATGGCGGGCAAGTTAACGTCACTTGGTTAGTGGTAACGTGTCTGCAAAACCTCTAAACAAAAAACCTCTGAAAAAAACCTACAGACTTCAGGATGATTCAACCAGAAGTGGAAAAATACTAAATAATTTTGGGGTTTGAAGACCCATTTCTGCAGCACCCTACTGACTCAGACTCCAATAAAATCTGTTAAATCCCATACATGAGGAGTTAAACCGCACACATACATTCATGATTTTACTGTGGTGACGTGGTTATTTTTGTAAACTGACATTTTGACCGCACTGTTTAAGGTAAAAAGCAAAATTACCTTTTCAGTCTTTTATAGTGTACATACAATTGTACCTCAGTGGAGGTCTTGCTGACAAAAACAAGACAGTCCTTTACCATTTTAAAGATAGTATTATCATAAGATATATTATCACAAGAAGAAGAAGGAGAACCTACTTTTGGCTGTTCCCTTATTCGTAAGGGGTCGCCGCAGCAAGTAGCTCCGCATGTTTGATTACGCCCGATGACCTTCCTGACACAACTCTCAAGGGATCTGTGTCTCCTCTCAGAAACAAACTGGAAATCTTTCGCTTGTTAGGCAAATGTGTAAACCACTATACTATGGAGCCACTAGAATATGTCATCATATAACTACAGAAATCTGAAATAAAAGAAATAAATAAAATAAAAGAAACCCACTTTCTGCGTGAAAGTGAGTATTAGGATGTGTATTCTGTTCTGTGCCTTTTTTGTACAGTTATCAGACATGTTCAGACCAGCTGAGGCTCTTGGAGACATCTTGTAAGTGTCTGGTCGCTATATGTGGGGTATTTCTTGTTCAACCCATGAAATTTCTGGTCCTTAAATCTTTCAAAACACATGCGGACCATGTGGTTGTTTCCTATTGCTCTTGGCGTTGGTTGGTAGGTGTGTTTTTACAGCTGTAGAATCGAGGATTAGTTCTTGATTCACTGCAAGTGTCTCTCTGCACAGCCTCACACTGTAAACTACAATATGTAGCGGTTTGATTGACCTTGTTGTATAAGGCTTACGAAACAAACACTAACAGTTTAAACATTTCTTGTGTTCGTCCTGTTACGTGAGTTGCGTGAGCATCACTCTGCTGTTTTTTGTGTCACGATGTCTGTGATCCTCAAACTTCCTCAGCTGAAATCAATTAGTGTACAGTACAGTATGTACACATGTCCCCCATCCACACACACACACACACACACGCGCGCGCACACACACACACACACACACACACACACACACGCTTTGTTATGGTTTACGCCTTCCCTTCTCCTCTCTATTGAATGTTGTCAGAATTGCTGCTCTTTGTTTTTCTTTGGGAAATAACATCACAAAACAATGGTCCTGCCTGCGTGCTTGCCTGCCTGACTGTGTGTGGGTGTCCATTTCTGTTTCCATACTGACATGTACATTACCATCTTCAGGCTCTGCATTAAATTAGAAACATGCAGCACACACTTTGTTTTGCACGCTGGATCTTCTGTTGTCACAGAATCTTCTCACGCTCACACCTTTCGTGCAGCAGAGTTACTTGCTTTACGGCCACTAACAATGGGCAGCATTGTCGTATGGATGTTGTTGACACAAGTGCTGTGAGAGGTCAAAGACTGGTTCCTAAAAATACCTGGCCTTTGGCGTTTCTGCTAACTGTTGCGTCACATGGAACAGTCTTATCAGAGCCTGCGTCAGAGCAACGGGCAGGTCACTCTATCCCCCTTTTCTGTGGGTACACATGGGCCTGCTCTTTCACATGCCCTGAAACACACGCTCACAAGGGTAGAGGCTGCTAACGCTGTATGTTCACAGATAGTCTAGCCATTCCTTTATCTTTTACTGTTGTGTGTAAATGAATGGGTATTTGAGCTTTGACCACAGAAGAGATGGTGGGTTAAGAAAGAACACAGGGCAAATCAGGCCTCTTCAAATCAGGTCAGGGGACAGTGAGTATGTTGCACTGGTCTCCTTGTCTAGCTCTTATTTAATAAGTATTTTGTATTCGTTAGATAAGATTAGTATATGAAAACCCGCTGTGGTTTCACGTCAAACTTTCCAAAAGGCTGTTTACTCAATTTTAAAATTTCCAGGAGGTTACACAGAGAATAGATGCATTTCCATCAGAGCAAACCTCACACAGACTGTATCAGCTGTTCACAGTTTCACAGCATCTCCCAGTGCTGGAGTAACCCTGTGTGCATCACACATCAGGATGGGGGGGACATGGATCTTAGTGGAGGAAGTGTCAGTATGGCCACCTGTGCAAAGCCGCAGCTATAGAATAAGCCAGAGTGTATAAGGGAAAGAGGAAGGGAGGAGAATGTGATATTCTCCACACGTAGTCCTTCCACAGCCTCCTTGATAAATAATTTGTGTGTTTAACTCGGCAGCAGCATTTTAACGAGGATACCTGTCACATGTACGCTATGCTCATGACTAGGATGGGACACACACACACACACACAGAAAACACACAGTGAAGAGAATTTGTAGGGAAATTTCTTTGTGACTTTGGAAAATGATCAAGTACAGTTATTTAGTGTTTTGTGTGGCACAGTTAGGTCCATAATTTGTTGGACGAAGATACAATTTTTGTAGTTTTGCCGCTGTGCACCACCACAGTGGATTTTAAATCAAATAATCAATATGTGATAGAAATGCAGGCTTTCAGCTTTAATTCAGGGGGTTTTATAAACATTTTGCATTAATTGTTTTTAGGAATTGCAACCATTTTTATACACAGTCCTCCATTTTCAGTGGCTCAAAAGTAATTGGACAATTGGCTGACAAGGAGTTTCATGTTCAGGTGAGGCCTGATCATTCAATTTCAATTCAGTTTTATTTATATAGCTCCAAATCACAACAACAGTCGCCTCAAGGCGCTTTATATTGTAAGGTAAAGACCCTACAATAATACAGAGAAAGCATGAAACTACATGAAAGTGTTCAATTTGCATTTTATAGCTTTTCACTGTAATTTTAAATATGAGGCCCAAAGAGATGTCAGTGCAAGTGATGGAGGCCATCAATAGGCTGAAAAACCAAAATAAACCTATAAGAGATATAGCAAAAATTTTAGGAGTGGCCAAATCAACAATCTGGTCCATTCTTATAAAGAATGAATGCACTGGTACAGCCATAGCTCATCTTGTTGAGCCAGCGACCCATATGCTGAAGGCTATTGCAGGTGCCTGGGTTTGAGTCTTCCTCAGACCATTCCCCACACCTTCACCCTGCTTTCCTATCAACTCTCTTCACCGTCCTATCTAATAAAGGCTTGATGCAAAAAAAGGCCTGACATGATGACAGAATTCTTTCCTTGGTTAAGAATAGTAGCTTCACAACATCTAACCAAGTCAAAAACACAATCGAGGGGGTAGGCGTATCACTGTCAAAGTCTACAATCAAGAGACAGCTTTATGAATGTAAATACAGAGGGTTTACAACAAGGTGGAAACCACTGGTTACACTCAAGAATATGAAGGCCAGATTAGACTTTACCATAAAACATCTAAAAGACTCTACACAGTATTGGACAGATGAAACCTAGATTAACTTGTACCAGAATGATCACTAGTGTCACTAGTGTTTATTGATGATGTGGCTGCTGATAGAAGTAGCAGGATGAATTCTGAAGTGTGCGGGGCTATACTATCTGCTCAGATTCAGCCAAATGCTGAAAAACTGTTCAGACAGTGCTTCTGCTTCACAGTGCAAATGGATAATGACCATTGCACACTGCAAAAGCAACCCAAGAGATTCCCAAGAGGCAAAGAAATGGGATATTCCTCAATGGCCAAGTCAGTCATCTGATCTCAGCCCAATAGAGCATGCTTTTCAGTTATTGAATACAAAACTTAATGCAGAAAGACCCACAAACAAGGAGCAATTGAAGGCAGCTGAAGTAAATGTCTAGCAGAGCATCTCAAGGGAGGAAACACATCATTTGGTAGTGTCCATTACCAAATGACTGCTTCAGGCAGTCAGTATTAAAAACAATCTTTATATTTAAAATTATGTTAGCTTGTCCAGTTAATTTTGAGCCTCTGAAAATGATAGACTGTGTATAAAAATGTCTTAATTCCTGAACAAAATTTTTGTTAAACCCCTTAAATTGAAGCTGAAAGTCTGCACTTAAATCACTTATTGATTTAAAATCCATTCCGGTGGTGCACAGAGGAAAAACTGCAAAGATTGTGTGCTTAGACGTAATTGTACCTAGTAGTACATTTTTAAATAAATTTTCTCCTAAGACACAAAATGTTTTCATCTAGAGTATTTTGGCATGTAATTATAAAATTATAGTTGTTTTTTTCTTTATTCTGTTTGTGGGGGTAATTTTTACATAATATTTCATTTAACAGTACTCCACACTACTATTCTAACAAGATTTATTTCATTTTTAAGATGCAATAAATCCACTGTGGTCAAAGCTCAAAGATGTAAGCACATTTCATAGTTGCCTGTATTAACTTGTGTGATCATTACATGGTTACGCACATACACACATCCACATACATGCTCACACATGTAACACCACCAACACCACCCAGTCCGCCAATCTGCGGACCAGTAAGAGCGCAGAGGAAGGAGTTAGCATCACTTCTGAGACTGCTGGGGAATAAACAGCATTGCTAAGTGTCTCCCTCAGTGCTCGTGTTGAGTTGGTCCAGCGTTGCCATGGAAACAACTACGACTCAAGCAGCCAAGACCCAGTTTGGTAACCGTTGCCTCAAGTGAAGATTAGAAAAAAAAAAAAAAACATTTTAGAAATCAGGTCAAAATTGATTTCTGCCGTTTACCTCTCCTTCTGAGAATCAGAAAGCTTGGGGGTGGGTGTTGGAGGGGGTCTGGGCTTTCTAGACACGATGCTGTTTGGCTGCTCGGATAGATTTGTGCTTTGTTTTCCTCCCCCCTGCTGTCGAATTGAGACAGTCCATAATTAAACATGGCGATGACAGGGAAGAGGTCATATGAGCGGAGGTGGTGGGGAGTCAAGAGGGAGGGATACACAGGATGTTGTTTGCCAGTTGTCTGGTTCAGAGAAGCTTATCTCTGGTCAGCTTGCTATGACTGTGCATCTTTGTAGCTCCACTGCTGTGGAAGTAGTCCAGAATGTGTTTTAGGCCTTAAAGACAAACAGCTTTTAAAGAAAGTTCACGTGCTTGAATAATCAACCTTGTACGGTTCTGTTATTTATATAGGCTTCTTTTCCAGGCGCAGATAATTGGTTTTATTGCTAATTACATCTCCTTTACATCCCTCTAATGTTGATGTAACTCCTCTAAGAGGCTTCTTGTTTTATCACAGCAGTTATCCCTCAGTCTGTTGGGCCATGCGTCCTTGCAGGGGGTCCCACGTGTTCCAGAAAACTTGATAATAGTGTGAAACGGGTCTTGATTTTCCTCTTATGCAGATTTCGTTGCCATTTAAATAATAAAAAAAAGTTTTTGCAGCTCCAGTGCCAGAACGCTTTTTTGTATAGTCACACTCTCTCCACAGAAGTCACACCCGCCTGGTTGCCAAAGGAAATGTGTGTGTTGCGTAGTTTTTCAGTGTTAGGACCCCCAGCTTGTCTCTGTCCCTGCTTAGAAAAACTGCGGGATAAGAAGTTTTAAAATGGTCAGTATCATAAGAATACGTGGCTTTATATTACATTCATGTGAGTATTATTGATGCAGTGTGACCAGTATGTGCTGGAGAAAATGCACTAAAACCAACAGGTAGATTTATTAATAGACACCTGAGTCAGTGAAATCTTTTATGTTAATAGATGAAATACTTTCTTCACTTGTGGTGATGACAAGGGGAAAGAGTTGGTCTGGCAGTTTATTCAGTGTGACTGGCTTTCCAAATAAGTTTCACTTCTGAGAACAGAAGTTTTTAAAAGTACATAGATATAACATCAGCCATCAATTCTCTTTGTTTTTATTTCTTTCATAACTTTTATTTAGACCCATATTTTTTAAACTAAGGAAACTTAATACACCTTTACTGCTTCCATAGGAATTAAGAGGGTAAGTAGCAGCCAGGTGCTGCTAATCAGATGCACTTTATTAATTAATCATCAGCAAGTGTGAGCACCTCTATAAAAGCAGAAGTTTTGGCAGTTTGCTGGTATGGAGCATTCAGGTGTGAGTTAACACAATGCCACAATCTACCCAGGAGTGGGTGACCCAGTTTTGAAATCACAAGACTCCTGGAACAATGTCCTTTGGACAGACGAGCCCAAGATGGAGATGTCTGACTATAATAATACACGGCCACCCGTTTGGCGAAAACCAAACACAGCACGTCAGCACAAACACCTCATACAACTGTCAGTCACAGAGGTGGAGGGGTGATGATTTGGGCTTGTTTTTTCAGCCACGGGACCTAAGCACCATGAACTCCTCTGTATACCAAAGCTGTGCATGAACAAATGCCTGCAAACCTCAGTGAACTGAAGCTACATTGTAAAGTAGTATCGTGTAAAGTAGAGTGGGCCAAAATTCCTCCAAAACAACGCGAGAGACTGATAAAGTCAGATAGAAAACAGTTATATCAAGTTATTTCCGCATAAAGGTGGTTCTATAAGCTATTAAGACGTACTGTCGTTTTTCACAGGACTGCTGAGAGTCCTTTGAAAACTTTCTTTTTCACATGACAATAAATATACCAAAATAAAACAAAAACAAAAACAACCCACTTCATACACAAGTTCCAACCCCAGTAGCTAATGCAATCTGCAGTAAACTGCATCTATTAGATAACTGAATTAGCTGATTGAAAAAATAAATAATTAATAAGTGTTTTATTATTCCCTGCTGGAAAAATATCTGCATAAATTATTTCTGAGTAAACATGATGATATAATTCTAGAATGTGTTTACAGTGCAGCACAGTTTATTTGAGTCATATTTATTTCTTAAATTTCCCATGATGGAAGGACACTGTTTTATACTAACAATCCCACAAAGCAAGCTAAGAAGTTTACTCCTAACTAAAAAAAAAAGTTACAGTTTTATTGAAGATAGTTAATCGGCTCTATTTTCACCTTTGTTTCTTGACTAGAAACAGACAGAAACAGAAAAGAGTGTTGACTGGATATTTTTTTCCATCCATAATTGACATTACTTACAGCACTTTTTGAAAATCTTTCACAGCTGGTAAATGCTCTGATGACGAGTAATGGAAACTACTCTTTGCATTTGGATTTGAATTATCAGCAAGTTGAAACATTGTTACACGAGAAATTGCTCTTTTCGTTTAAATGATGCTGATTCTTGTCAGTTTTAGACAGATAAGATGACAGAATTTGGAAACTGTAGCTAAAGTGTTTTAAACTGTTTGATTGAAGCTGTCCTGGAAAGCGATTTCCTGGGAAACTCTGCTCTGCTGTTCATCACAACTTTACTGAATCTGACAAGTTACAGACATGACAGGGCTGCACGGGTGACTGTTCTCCAAACTGTTTAAAAAGATTTTAACTGTGTCTCAGTGGTTGACGCTCGGTGCGTAGACCACCCGGCCGAGTGAGAGAGCAGAATGAGCAGGCGGGGCTTGACTATTTATCTGTTGATGTGTTTCTGGTCATTTCAGATAAGGGCAGTGTGAGCTGCGTGTAGACATGAGGCTCAGGCTGAGTACACAAACCCAGCAGCTGCCTGGCACCAAACACATACAGACTCTTTCACAAAGGCTGAAAGTGACAGTGAGCGCAAGTCAGAGCAGGAGGAGGCGGGAAAAAATAAATGAAATGAAAGAATATGGAAATAAATAACCTGCCCACTCAAGGAAAGATAAGAGCCAACCTACGGGAGAGACTCTTAGGTTATGTGACGACTAAAGCATTGTCATTGTGTTTGGGGTGCAATGGTGTTTTTTACAGAGCCTGATCTAACACAGATGTTCTAAGGAGTTCCAGATGCTTCTCAAAGGCTGATAGCCTCTGACTTGCACTTTTGCTGGGCCTGTTTCAGCAATAATATCCCATCAGTCACTGCTCCCTCTGGGAAAAGATTTTATATATCCAGCGTCTTGTTCGCCGCACAGTTTTCCATGTCAGCTTGGAGTATTCTCAATGTATGTAGTGACCTCTAAAGTCTTTGACAACTCCAAGCTCTTTGAGGTGAAGCAGTGCTGAAAGGGTTTGTCGATTAATTGACATTTTGTGAAGCCACTCTCACGAACAGATGCTTAGGCTCAATGATTTCTGTACATGTTGAAGCTGTGTGCACTGAGCTATAGTATGTGCAACCAGAGGGGTGTCAGTTTTCTTTATAACATTACAAAAAGGATCATACAGTAAGTGGGAGGAATAGATCAAGCACTGTGTTTGGTCACTGGAATGTCTGAATACAAGCTAGCTAAGTGATCCAGTGTTATTTCCATGGTTAAGAGTTTGCAAATCATTAAATACATTACTTAAATTAATTGCATATTATTTACCCTGTGCCAGGCATATCAAACTCATTTTAGACAATCAAAGATAATCTATAATCTATAGATAATCTATAGTGAAAAAATAGTAACTTTTCCATTATTTAATAGAATGCTGTCAGTAAATGCTTTACCTCTTACTTACGTGTAGTGTGGCAGGCCGTGGGTGATGTCTGTCAGTAAGAAGGTTAACAAACTGACAATGTTTCAAACTTCTGGCTTAGATTAAATGAACAGTTCACACTATGTATGTATATGTTCTATTCTCAATGACAGAATATAGGGAAAAATCCTAAATCTATGCCTCCCTTTTTTGTAAAATTACCATTTTTTAAAGCCTTCTGGTAGGATTGGACCCTTTGCCATATGTTTGACATCCTTCCCCTATGCTCTATGAACAGTGTGCCACCAGAAGGTTTTAAGAAAATGGTGAGTTCTAGTATTTGGGCTCCATGGTGTAGTGTTTAACTATTCTGGTGAGTGTCATTAATAAACTCTCTGTGATGTTTATGAAACAGTATGTGGAAAAAGACTGTTGTTCAAACTTTGTCTTCATGCCGAAAAAAATCTGTTTGACCCATTTTCCTTAAGGAGGGGCTTTGCATCTGCCCCCTGTTTGGTGTGAGATTTGTTTGGAGAGAGTGTGAGAGTTGCCAACCCTGGTAAACTGTATTATTGAAAAATTATTATATCTGAATAAACCCCTTTGGGATGTAACATCTCCCTTTCAGGGAGGTTCAAACAAACATTGACACAACAAATTATAACTGAAGAATGTATAATATAAACTCAACGGCTACTTAGTTAGGTACACCTGTTCAACTCCTCATTTCAACTACTCGTGAATGCAAACTTTTGAATCAGCCAGTCACGTGGCAGAAACTCAGTGCATTTAGGCATGTAGACATGGTTAAGACAACCTGCTGAAGCATCGGAATTGGGAAGAAAGGTGATTACAGAGATTACAGGTTTACAGAGAATGGTCCAAAAGAGAGAAAATATCCTGTGAGTGGCAGTTCTCTGGGCGTAAATTTCTTGTTGATGTCAGAGGTCCGAGGAGAATGACTAGATTGCTTTAAGCTGATAGGAAGGCAACAGTACCTCCTATAACCACTCCCTATAACCAAAGTGTGCAGAAGAGCATCTCTGAATACACAGCAAACTTGAAACAGATGGAACAGGAGATTCTCATTGTAGATGTGCAGTTAATAAATCTGCAGCAACTGTGAGCTGCTGTCATGTCAATATGGGCCAAAGTCTCTGAGGAATGTTTCCAGCACCTTGCTGAGTCTATGGGGCTGCTGTGGCTCAGGAGGTAGAGTGGGTCATCTACTAATCAAAAGGTCGATGGTTCGATCTCTTTGATCCCCGGCTCCTTCAACCTGCATATTGAAGTATCCTTGGGCAAGATACTGAACCCCGAGTTTCCCCCAATGCATTCATCGGAGTGTGAGTGTTTGAACGTTCGGTAAAAAGGCATAGAAAAAAGCACTTGTGTGAATAGGTGAATGAGGCTTCAAGTAAGAAAGCGCTTTGAGTGCTTAAATTGAGTAGAAAAGCACTATATAAGTACTCGTCCATTTACCATGACAGGAAGAATTAAGACACATCTGCAGGCCTAACCCGGCACTATTACAAATGTAATAGAGTATTCAGTTGAAGAAGAAAAAAATACAATAATCCAAATATAGGAATAGTGATAGACTTATTTCAGCTTTTTTCCAGCTTCCTTTAATACAAGCTTCTTTGTATTAAAGAAGCAAAAGATCTGAATGGTGTGGCCGGCCTGGCCTTGATTGAATTGATTCATCTTGAACATTTTAATGTCTAAGTGACCTTTTAGTAGCCTCACAATGATTTGACGAGTTAAGTTTAAAGGTGTATTGATGAAGACCTGCTCATAGGAAGGAAATCAGAGCCAGAACATCCTGAAAATGCAGCATGTTCCTCTGACTTTGGTATGTTGACAAAAACATCAGCCAAGCCCCACACACATTACCTAACCCTCCTCGGCTGGTCCCCCACGCTGCACCCTTCTTGAATCTGGGTGGGGGACTGCAGGTCTTTTGAGTTAGGCTGAGGAATGTGGGTGAGAGTTGCTAAGTGAAGGCTGCGCTGCCATCTCTGATAATTCACAGCCTCCGTGGGTGTAACTTTCGGGCCAGCACTAAGCAAAACCTTTCACAAGAAAGAGAGAGAAACTCACGCAGAGGAAGAGAGAGAGAGGGAAGGAGAGGATGCTTGAACAACATCGAGATAGATGTAAAAATCATCACATCTCTGTCTTCCATGCATAAGAGGCAAATAATGAGCTCTTTTTAAATGAATATTAAGTCATGAGAGTGGGCATACTACCTGTATGGGTGTCACAGCAAAGCTTGGTTCTCATCTGACCGTCTAGCTTAAAGAGATGAAATGTGTCATATTTTCTTGCTTACAACCAGTCTAAAGGGATTTAAAGTGTAAGTTTCACATCCTGAGAGAGAGAGCCTTTGGTGCTCGGTTTCATTTCACTGCCTTTTGTCAAGTGACTTGTCATCTAAAGAGGTCTGGATAAATAAAGTGGTGTAGTAGTAATATCATGTGTCAGTGGGAAATTTAGTTAAGGTCATCCGTGATCTGATAGTTTTGTACACTCATACACACAAACGCCTTGTTGTGTACCAGGTTGGGTGTTGGCTGAGTATTGTTAAGAAGGATGGGGAGCAGGATGGGGGATTAAAGGAGGGGGTGGCAGGTCACCTACTGCTGTGCCATGTGAACATAGTGAGAAGAAAAGAAAGAGAGGCTTGGACTTTGCACTGTAACTTTAGTTGCTTTGAAGTGGGGGTGTGGTTTGTAATGAAACTGGCTTGTGAGTGCCAAATATCTGTCTCACTGTACTGTCTGTGTGGGAGAGGAGCATTAAGAAATGTAGTTGTTTTATCTGTTGATCACTTTTCAATTTACAGTAGAAATGCCAGATTTTTTTAGTCAACACAGTTTCTGTCAAACCTGTTAACAGCTTCATGTTTTCTTATATATTCAGCATTTGGCCATTTTTATAAACCTAAGTCCACTCTGTTTCCAGGCAGGTGGATGCCCAGATGGTGGGAATGGGGTGCAGCTGCTCTCTCACGCCTCAATATCTGATTGGCCCTCTGGTGCCCCATCACCAATGCCATTTAGCTAGAGTAAAGTTAATGTTAGATCAGAGCATAGCGGAAGAAACTTTTCTGAAGTACATTTTTAATTAACTGTGTTATGCAACTTTCTGCTTCTACTCCACTACATTTGGATACAAATAATGTACTTTGTACCCCATACGATTTATTTTTAAAGCTTTAGCTGCTTCTTTTTAAAAAATGTATTCTACTTATTTATGCTGTATTATTAGAGATAAAGCTCCCCAGATGTATAATTCAGTTAATTTCCATTCAGTTTTATTTATATAGTAACAATCATAACAAAAGTTGCCTCAAATCGCTTTCTATTGTAAGGTAAAGACCCTACAATATTAGAGAGAATAGATGACCCTCTATGAACAGCACTTGGTGACAGTGGGAAGGAAGAACACCCTTTTAACAGGAAGAAAAGGGGGGGGGGAGAGAAGAGCACAGAGAGACAAGGACAAAACACAAATTACGAGAGAGAGAAGACAAAACTTAATGCATGTAAACACATAAAAGAGGGGAGTGGAGAAGAAATTTTAAGTGCCTGGGCCAGAAGCAGCATAATTAAGGAATGGTTCAGGTTCCCGTGATCCAGCTCTAACTCTAAGCTTTATCAAAAAGGAACGATTTAAGCCTAATTTTAAAACTAGAGAGGGTGTCTGTCCTCTGAATCTAAACTGGGAGCTGGTTCCACCAGAAAGGGGCCTGAAAGCTGAAGGCTCTGCCTCCCATTCTGCTTTTGGAAACTTTAGGAACCACAAGTAAGCCTGCAGTCTCAGAGAGTGAAGTGCTCTATAGGGATAATATATCCCAATGGAGTATCCCCCCCTCCCCTGCCTTGTTCTGGGTGTCCCCTGTATCACCCCATTTTAAAAAAAATCCTGGAATCCCCTGGTAACATTTTATGAGGCCCCTGAATGACAAGCAGAGGATGCTCTGCTGCACATTTCATTCATCCACATTTCATTTCTCATTTCTAAGTATTTTTTAAAGCAGAATAAAACTACTTAACACAGACAAATGCAGCTGAATTGTAACAGTCACCTCACTAAAGGTTAAACCAGCATAAAAATGACCAACATACCAACATAAACCACCATCCTTTAAACGGACACATAACAAACCCTAACTAAATGTTTTTGACGTGTGCATTTTTCCTGTGTGGCCCTCAAACATGTGATGGTTCCTTAAATTGGCAGTCGGTCATTGAAAGTTTGAGAACCCTTGCTCTGTTGTCTTTTTCTTTTCTTCGCCACCTCTTGAGGAAATTTATCGGGCTTTTAAATACTAAATACTTTACTACATTCATGAGATATTCATTAACTTTCTACTTTTTGGTTTTAGAGCATTTTTAATTAAAAACAGCTTCTTGCTATAGTGAAATGAATCCAAGTTGAAGGCAGAAAAAAACAAAATAATTAACTAAAAACATTTTAATGCTCCATAGCTGAGCAGCTACAAGAGATCCCTTTCTCTCTAGGAGCAAACATGTGATCAGTTGTTAATGTAAAAATATTTCTGTCTTAAGTAATGGCATTGTGATGAACTAAATTTGTTTTAGTCTCATTGAATGCTTTCAAACATCTCATTTGTCTGTATTCTCCCACATTTCTCTCTCCTCTTTAAAAACCCCTCTTTCCCAGTCTGAAAAGGGGCCCGATGGCCTTAAAAGTCAATGTTTATAGACTCACTGTCAGGACCACAGACTTCCTGTTAAAGTAAATGGCTGCCATGCTGAACCCATCATAAAAGGATGAGAAAAATTATAAATACATTTTCTGGATATTCCATTAGCCCCCCCCCCCCCCCCCTTTTTTTTCCCCCCCCTTCTG
>VUQS01024066.1:0-10504 GCA_015108495.1 Heterochromis multidens | reverse complement strand
TGATTTAAAAAGGGAAAAAAAAAATTTAAAAAAATTTTTTTGTTTTCCCCTTTCCCCCCCCCCCCCCCCATCTCTTATTCTCACCAGCTTGGAGACGGCAGCTTCGGAGCACTTTCATTGGACGTGGAGCGGTGATGAGTGTCTGGATGTGGAGGAAAGGTGTAGTGTTGCTGTTACAGCATTACCGATGATGAGAAATAACTCCACATACAGCACTAGTGAAGACACAAATGTAGCACTTAATTTGTTTATGCTGTTTAATATGTGTGTGTTTAATTTTAGCCTTGCTGGCTGTGTGGCTCTAGGGATGGAAATGTGAGCAGCTTTTGAATGGATTTCTATGACATTTTGTACAAACATTCACGTTCCCCAGAGGATGAGTCCTACTGACTTTAATCCCTTGCTGAGAGGCTGCAGTAGAAATGCATGCCATTGTGGTTTAGTGCAACTAATGTTAGTCATAACTATGACCCATCATCTTACTAGTGACAGCAATTGTTGCTTTTTTATAATTAATATGGCTATGTAACAATATTAACTTCAACTTTTTCTCTTTAATTTTCAACATAAGTGGCTTTAAGTTTATTTAAAAATTTTTAAATCACACTGTCTTTCTTTATTGGCTATAGGTCCAGCTCTTCATTGAAGCTATATGATGTTTACAGTGCGTGAAATATTGAAACTTAAGAGCATTATTTTTACAGATGCGCTCTCATCAGTCAATCTGTAATATTGTTGTGTTAAGCAAGGGCTGTTTGATAATGGCAAAAAATATGCTGATATTATTTTAAGTCATGATTACATGAATAGTGGATTTATTAAACTTAACAAAAAAAGGAAAAAATATTCAAAAAATTAAAAATTTCTCCGCTCATGACTGGCAGACTTAAATAGTTTTAGATTATAATTGATAAATAATTATTCAGTCTTTTTTACATAGTCATTGTGGAGGTGTTTCATGAGAGCAACACCCTACTTGTTTTGTACAGAGGTGGTTATTGATTCAGCAATGCATCCATAGAGTCATGCTGATCATTTATTGATTATACCCCCGTATTCCTTCTAAGCTGATGGGGGCTTTCTGTAACAAAGTGCACTTTAATCTATGCTGCAGAATAGCCACTGTTACTGCTGTTTTGCCTTTCCTGTGTAGATCTGAGCAGCTCTTACATAATGCCATTTTGATATCCAGGGATTAGGCCGAGGTCCTCTCCACAGACTGGCCGGCTGGCTGGCTGGCTGCTTCCATCATGTCACCCACGGGAAAATGACAACTGCTTTTATGGCAAAAACAAAACTATGTGATGTTCCAGTGACGTGATCTATTTTTGTCTTCACAAACCGAACATAACGCTTTTAGCGGGCTGTAGCTACGCTGGTAACTCAGTCATGAATCTCACCTGCTGATGCGTAGTGGTGAGATTATAATGGGGCTGGATTAAACCGGCAAAAGTGACGCTCCTAGATAAATGAGCGTGTTATTGAACTTAGAGGACACGAGCAGGTGTGGTGGCCTTTTACAGGTAGCAGGTAAACGCTGCCAAGCAGAGCCTCTAAAGAGGTGGAGTGCTGTTGCGTAAACACAGGACTTTTCTGTGTACTCTGTAAACCCACTAGCCTGTGCCCTCTTGAGAAAAGCAAGCAATTAGTTTGAGGCTGTAAGCTCAGACGCTTGGAGTGCGATGTGGACGTTAAATGAATCTCAACAGATAAATACTGCAGCTCATTAAATATGGAAAGAAGACCCACGCGCATGTAGAGAAGTCTCGACTGCACGCACATTCAGACTGACAGGATGCAAACACACATCGTGCTGCAGGTTTCACTTTTGTCTCATGCCTGTTTTTGCTTGAACAGTGAGAGTAATGTAAACAGAGCTGAGCGCTCTGAGCCATCTGCCTAATGTCACTGTGGCCCATATCTGTCCTCTCCCTCCCTCCCTCTCTCACTCGGACTCTTCTTATTCCTGTCATCCACACATTGTCTTTTTCCTTCCTCATGCCGCTTCTGTTTTTACCACTAATTTCCTTCCTCCGCTCGACATCTGTCATTCTTCAGTTTTATCTGTGTTATCCATTATGTGCTTTCTTTCTTTTTTTTTGTTTTTGTTTTTGTTTTACCCCGCCCATTGTTAACTTTCTTTTTAAACTCCTGTCCCCATTACCCATCTGTTTCTATTCTCATGTCTGTGATGCTCTGTAAACCATGTCACCTTGGCTTACCTTAATCCTTTGCTGCTATTCTTAGAATTACTTTCCAGCTGCAATATATATATATATATAAAATATCATACAAACTCTCTCCTTAAACACGATTCTTTTTATCAGTATTCAGACAGTAGAAAGGTTCTTCTTAGAGCTGGTTTTAAAATTGCATCCTTTTTTAGCAAGTACTCTCAATTTGTCATCTGTGTGCACTTTTTTATTTGATAAACACAAAATTAACAGTGAGATTGACTGAAATTCCTAATAAAAAAAATCATAATGCCACAATAAAATAAATGTTTTTTACGAAAACTTTACCAGTGAAGTATCAGAAAGAAGGATAGAAACCAAAACACTTTATGAGGAGGAACAATAGATCTTAAAGGAAAGGTAGAGTCTGTGGATCGGACTAAAAACAATGCATTATAATTTTGAAAACATGATTGAAGATTCCCAACATAAAATGTTAAGTACTGTTTCCACAACATGACCGAGTCCAGTCTCATGAGCTGTAAAGTTTCTGTTTCATAAAGGTTAAGTTACCTGACTATAGCTTTAAAGGTACTATTTTTGGGGGGCTTTTAGCCTTTATTGTGTTAGGACAGTGGAGAGAAGACAGAACAGGGGAAGACGCACAGTAAATTACCTCAGGGCAGATTCAAATCCGGGCCTCTGCATTAGCCTTACGTCATATGGGTCACCTGCTCAACCCAGTGAGCTAAATGGACACTCTAAAGGTACTACTTAACATTAAAGGATAACAAATTCTTGCAAAAAATGTGTTTTCAGATTTTGTTAAACCTTTATTTAACCAGAAAGTGAAAGTCTCGAGATCAAGAATCTCTTGAGTGTCCTGGGCCAAGATAGGACGCATTAACCGAACATGCAGGAGAAATGACAGTCCACACAGAAGAGCCCTGCCCAGGATCACATCGCAGTCCCTCGTGCTGTGAGGCAACATTTCTTACATCGAGCCGCTGTGCTGTGATTGCCATTTATAACTGTGCACCTGAGGGTTTTGAATCTTTCCACATAAAGAGAATTAGCTGACAATGAGCAGATGCAATGATGAAATATGTAACTGAAGAAATAGATCAGCTGAAATAACAATTGCACGACAACGGTGCTCATTACACAGTATTAACATAGTCAGGTAATATAAAATGTATCAATTTACTTTCAATAATATGTACTCATTGCTGAATACAGACATTGAGAGCCTCATCATTTAGATATACATGTCACGCCTGGCCATAAGATAAAAAATACAATTAACACCATTATCCAATCTAGTCATCTTTGATTTCAGCACATTTTGGTTGTTTCGGTACTTGCATGTATTATTCCATGTAACTTATCACATAAAACCCTCATCATTATATATTTAATTGTTTTAGTCCACCATAGGGTTTGGAAAACACCTGGTTTTGAAGCAGCTGCCGCTATGTTTTTCTAATTTTTGCAGAAAATATATTGTTTTTAGAGAAGTGGAGGCTGTACCTATCAGCGACAGCTTTACCACTGCCCAGGAACCTGAATTCTGTGACAGACAATCGTTTTCTGATGGTCTTGCAACATACAATATATTATAGCTGGCTGTTTTGATGTCTGTATCAACAACTATACTGAGCACAATGGTATTTATGAATTTCAATCTAAGATAGCATGGTGGCGGGTCTCAGAATCCCACTGAACTCCTGACTCATCAAGGGTCATGTCTGTAGACCAAATGTCAGAATTGGCTGCTTCTGGCTGCTAACCCTTTTCTGCCTTCATATTACTAAATGTCTTTCTTAAATCTTATTATGCTTTTACAGCTTGCATCATTTACAGAAATTTTTTTTTTTTAGGGTCATGAGGCGCTGGAGCCTATCCCAGCTGTCACTGGGGAAAGGCAGGGTTCACCCTAGACAGGTTGCCAGTCTGTCGCAAAGGGCAAATAAGTAACACTGAGACATGAAACACTAAACTTAATGACAGAGATGGGGAAACGGAGAAGGCAGGAGAAACTAGAAACACAAAGAAAAAACAAAACCGACAATAAAAACTTCAGGTCCTCCAGTTGCACCATGGTAACATGTGACTCAGCTCCACAGCTTCTCTGTCAATTTTCCTGAAACTACCTAACAGTGCAGAAAGGTTTGCTGACTTCCATTATGTGCTGTTTTTAAACAAGCTTTTAACAAGGCATCTTTTCTGTGTTTGTGTAGATAGAAATGAGGAAGATTAGGGTCAAAATAAGTGTAAAATAAAATGAAATTATTACATGGGTAAAGAAAAGTGCTCTCTTTGCCCTTCTATTATCTTGTTTTGCTTGTTTTTTGTGTCAGAGGTATGTTTAAAGTGTTACCTGAAGTACCAAGTACCTCTGTGTATTTCCTTTTCCACCCAGAAGATGTCAGTGTGTGATACAAAGTGAGACAGAAAGAAACAAAGCAGAAGGAGTCGAAAGCAGATTTCCTCATTCAAAAACAGCAGGGTAACATAGACAAAATAATTTGAATTGAAGCTTCCAGTTTACAGGCTTGAAATCAGTTTTTGCTCCTGTTGATATTTGATACAGGATGTATCATCTCTGGGTTTCCTTCTGGTGCACAGTCAACCTTTGTTACTGTCCAAGTGTATTCTCCAGCGTGAGAAGACTCACGTTTAAGCTGTAAACAAGAGCACATCTCTTAAGGAAGTGGTCTTATGTGGGGGCAGCAGCAATTTCCATGATGGGGACATTTTTATTTTTTTGGATACCGGGGGTTATCCCATTGCAGCAGCACATTAAACTACAAACACTTCTGAACAAGATAGCAGCACACAGGCAAGCTGCAAAAATTATTAAGTGGTCAGTGGGCTGTGAGGGGCAGAGGGGACAACAGATCCCACAATCAGGACCATTTCCTGTCAGGAAATGTGTGTGTGTGTGTGTGTGTGTGTGTGTGTGTGTGTGTGTGTGTGTGTGAGGCATTTGGGAGTATAGATTAGACACAAACACTTAGGGATTATTGAATATTGTCCAGGAAATGATTTAATAATGAAGAAAAATTACACTAATGCATTGAAGAGTTCACTAGTATTATTTTCAGTGTTAGAGAAATGCACAATTATGTTTCTGTGCTTTTAATTTCAGTGACGGAAATGTCCAAATATTTAGAGGATGCAGTCTTCTAATCTGTTTACAAGTTTAGATCCTAGTTTGTATTTGGTCTGAATTTGCACCATGCAACATTTATTCTGTTTAGAGAATAAATGTTGCATATTCTGTTTATTATTCTGTTTAGAGAATAAATGTTGCATAGTGGCAGAATGCACTTTCGTTAAGAGGATGACTTTGCCAGGCGTCTAAACCATGTTGAGATTGGATTTTAACTATCCAAAGGCTGATACAAATAGGCTGACCATGCTTATAAGAAACATCATTTAAATGTAGATATATATAAAGTTATATATAGTCATAAATATGTTTTTATTCTGGTAATAATAGTCTGTTTATCTGCAGAGTGGATGCTGTGCAGCTGTTTGATCACAACCATTTTACAACTAAATGAACTGTTAATCAAATGTCACATTAAAAAACAGACGTGTTTGCAATGGTTAGGTTGAGATGTACCACTTAGACTTCTTTTAGACCTCTAATCAACAGAAATTGCTCAGAGGATTTATGTTACAGATAGTTTCCTGGATTATTTGCAATCTATGATAGTTTAAGTCTGCAGTATGAGTATTTGTGATCTCTTTACGCTACAGTCAAAGACTGTAATTACTGTAAATTATTTCAACCATGTGAAATGAATGTGTGATCATGTTGCCTTTAAAATAGTGGCTTTAAAGACCACGTCTACAACCACTCACGGTCAGCTTCGATCTTCAGAGTGACTTTGATGCGTCAAGACGGCGATAAGATGGAGTCAGTCTGCTATCAGTTTGTGATTGAGTGGGGTCGAGTTAGCAATTAGATGCAATCTGTTTGTGATAATACTGCAAATAACTGTGGTAAACTGGTGAAAATTGCAAATCTCTTGCTGTCTACATACACAGAAATTCACATTAACTACTTGCATTCAGAGTCCAGCCAGAACCTCATAGATCTGAAACAGGAATTCGGAAATTCCTCCACAAATAATGATGTAGTTGCTGCAGAATGACAATTCAACTGCAAAATGACATAGGCACTCGGCAACCTTGCTGTTATATAAGAATATAACCAGAGTACAACCAGCTACAAGACGCAGACAGACTCAATCAATCTGTCTGCATTTATCAATTAGACGGCGATTATTTGCAAACCTTCGCCAATCTGTCTGAGATACCTGCTGTCAGTCCGAGTCAGACCGTGATTGTTTGGAGACAGGTAGCGTCCCACCAGGCAACCTGTGTAATTGCCTTGCGCTCAAAAGTGGTTGCCCAGTGGGCAACCAGTTGGACGCTACTTGTGATTGGTTGCCAACTGCAAAAAAAATTCAGTGCAGTCACCGGGCAACCACCGATGTCTCCTAACCACAAGGAGGTCGCTATCATGTTTTTACTAAAGTGTGACTGAGGCTTTATAAAAATCTTAGAATAACATCTGTACAGATGTGTAGCCCTGACAAATAATCTGACACATCACATACTATACCATACCGACATTATTTATAAAGCACTTTAAAACAGCTACAGCAACTATCATACTGTAAAAACAAGTGAGATCAATGCCTCATGCTGGGTTGAAGTCCAGCGAGTATAAATATGTTTTAAGGTAGGTAGTAGGTGACTGTCTAACGTTCAAAGGCAATTTATTCCATAACCTAGGGGTAGCAATAGAGAATGCTCTGTCCCCTTTGAGCTTCCAGTTAGATTTCTGTATATGTAGGAGGAACTGTGCAGATGACCTGAGAGCTTGGACAGGAGTGTTGGGGTAAAGCAGCTCAGAGAGGTAAGGCGGGGCAAGACCATTTAAGGATTTAAAAACAAATATAAGAACTTTGAAATGAACTCTAAAGTGCACAGGCAGCCAGTGGAGCGAAGCCAGAACATAATGAAATATATGATTTTTAACTATGTGCTTATGTTTCTCTTCAGGTCCTCCAGTTAACTTGGCCTGCTGCTTTTTATATATGCTGCAGCAAGCATGAGAATAGTACACTACATACTTTTTTCGCTAAAATATTTGCCTCTATAGTACTTCAATTTGTTGTTTTATCATTTAATTGAGACTGCATAGCTGACAGAAAACAACTAACATTTTATTAAATCAGAATTGGCTCTAACAGGATGTGAGTGTTTCTGTTACTTCCTGAAGCCTGCTGGAAACCATCTGTCTTGACTTGATTTTGGTCGGCAAAGCTTCAAATCGGCCCTCTGTGATAAAGGACTCTTATTTTGGACTGATGATGGAATATTTTACCGAGTTTCTCTCACACACAACCCACAGTGTAAAGGCGCCTTAATGCACAAACAGTCTTGAGTCTCTTGAGACAAACAGAACAGAAATGTCAGAATGACAAAAGAGGTAAACAGCAGAATGAAATTCACACCACTTGTGTCATAGTTTCACCCTTACAATAAGTGTAATACAAACCCTGTCACCAGTTATTGTTGTATGGCCTTTTATGTCAGGATTACCACTAAAGTTGAATCCATCACTGCCACTACTCTTACAAAGATTAAAGTACCTAATACAGACTCATGAAACCGTTTTCTATTGGAAGCAGTAAAAGCTGTGCTGGTAGTGGGTGTTGGATTACTCTCCTTCCTTTTTCTTTTCTAATGCTTTATAATCTCTTTCTCCCTCCTCCACTCTCTCCAGGTGAGTGCTAATGTCCTGATCTTCCTGTGCACCAACATCATTGGCATATGTACCCACTACCCTGCCGAGGTTTCCCAGAGACAAGCCTTCCAGGAGACCAGAGGATACATCCAGGCCCGGCTTCATCTGCAGAGGGAGAATCAGCAACAGGTAAACCTGCACACAAGCGCACACAGTACTGTTTTCCAGCACTCATTTGTAACAGAACAAAAGAGGCTCTCTACAATGTCAATATGCAATGACGACAAATTAACATAAGTCCCACATTTGTGTAGTTTTCTGTACATGTTTTCATGTGTGGGAAATACTTCATTCTGCTTATCACTTGCATGAAAACATAACCTTTTTACAAGTGTTTTGAAATATATTTCTCTGTGTTTTTGATCTTCACATTGTGACATTTAGTGACACCTCTAATTCATGGCAGTTGCTTTCTCCAAGATGTCCGAAATGCCTTTGACTCATTTTCATTCATCAGGAGTTTATTGCTGTCACTACAGCAAAACACGCAGCATTAAGTCAAGTCAAATTTTATTTATTCTGCCCAATATCACAAATTTGCCACAGGGGATCTACAATCTGTACAACACCCTCCTTCTTACATTTTTAGGCTCCAGTGAAACAGTATCAGTTACACCAGCACATCCTCCAGTCAAAAGAATATCAGATGATAATAATAATATCATTACCTGATGAGGTTTTCAAACAAATAACGCCTTATGTTTGTGCCAGTGTTGCACATATTCTCTCCTGAATAAACTCAGAGTACCTGCTGCACTGTTATGATGAGAGTGTTTCTTTTTCTTTTTTGTGTTTCTCAAATTTTAAAACAGCATGCCTCGCTAAAGTCTTTCAAGAAGCAAGTCTTGCCACTCAGTATCCATCTTGGTAATGCCTCTGGGCAGTTATTTTGAAGCTTCCTATCTAATGAGGAGTCATCCATAAATAATTTCAGAACTGTATAGAAAGTGAAGTCTTAGAAAAACTTTGTGATTTGGTGTTTTTGGTGTTCTTTTAGATGCTTTTTTAACTACGCATTCACACAGGACACAACATTACACACAAATGCCATGCTAATTCATGTTATTGACATAGTAAGCCAAGCCAATCTTTAGTATATAATGAGTAGATATGCCTGCCATGACATAGTTGAAACTGTTGTGAACCTCTACTGTGCGCTTGTGTGAGTGCAGCAACATGATTGGCTCATATGTTTCCTTTCGGTGCTGGAGGGGGGCTGCCATCTTTACCATTACAGAACTCCTCCTTAGATTTCTGTTCAGGGTTCTCTGAGTGCCATGTCTCTGTACCTATAATGTCTCAGGCCTCACTGCGCAGAGCTCACTTGAATCATTTGACCTCAGGCCAGGGATTATATTGGCATTAAAACTGAGTCAGTGGCCCACCACCACCGCCACCATACCACCACCACCATTCCCAAACAGCTTCATAAGACTGCCAAGTTGAAGGCATGCATTTGCAGTACATCAAATGTGAACACAGCATTTAAGGGCAAACTTTTCTGAGATGATTTTCTCTCTGTGTGGTATCGCAGTGTTGCTGCAAAATGGAAAATCTAAAATATGAAGTTTTGACTCTTAGATTCTGAAAGCGTAAGGTTTTACCTGCCATTTATAGCTATTTTTTTTTAAAAGCTGTATGTCAGTTAAAGTGAACTTTCTGTGGTGCAGTGTGAAGACTAATCTTTGGCGTTTAGCTTGTTGTAACCCTGCTCATAAGCACTAACATAAACTAGAGACTGACACAAGAGTTTTTAGAAACAGTGGTTAGATTTAAATCACTAAATGGGTTTAAATTCACAGAAAAAGTGAATAACAGTTGCGAGAAGAGCATGATGAGGTCTAGCAGGAAGTTAAGGCCCTCCTAAGCCAAACAAGGCACTTTATTTATCACAGTTTATCACGTGTGGACAATTATCAATTAAACCTGTGCACTACCCAAAAACTCTTGCACTCTCACTGTATGACCAGTAAGGGCTGAAGAAAGGCATAACAAGCTATATACTGTACCTCCATGAGAACGGTACATTCTAGTGTTTTTTTTATTTTTTTTATCTTAAAAAACAAGAGGCCAGCCAGCCACCCGTCGGAGAAAGCTCATTTCTGCCGCTTGTATCCGCGATCTCGTTCTTTCGGTCACTACCCAGAGCTCGTGACCATAGGTGAGGGTAGGGACGTAGATCGACCGATAAATCGAGAGCTTCGCTTTTATGCTCAGCTCCCTCTTCACCACGACAGACCGGTACAGCGTCCGCATCACTGCAGCCGCAGCCCCGATCCGTCTGTCAATCTCCCGCTCCCCTCTCCCCTCACTCGTGAACAAGACCCCGAGATACTTGAACTCCTCCACTTGGGGCAGCGACTCGTCCCTGACTCGGAGTGGGCACGCCACCCTTTTCCGGCTGAGGACCATGGCCTCAGACTTGGAGGTGCTAATTCTCATCCCCACTGTTTCACACTCGGCTGCGAACTGCTCCAGTGTGAGCTGGAGGCCACCAGCT
>VUQS01024063.1:8303-30718 GCA_015108495.1 Heterochromis multidens | reverse complement strand
GTAGTATTCCACAATCTTTTTATGCACTCTTTCACAGATTGGAGAGCCTCTGCCCATCTTTACTTCTGAGAGACTCTGCCTCTCTATGACATCCCTTTTATAGCTAATCATGTTACAGACCTGATATCAATTAACTTCATTAGTTGCTAGATGTTCTCCCAGCTGAATCTTTTTGGACTTTCTTGCTTTTTCAGCCATTTGTTGCCCCCGTGCCAACTTTTTTGGGACCTGTAGCAGGCATCAAATTTGAAATGAGCTCATTTAGTGGATGAAGATGTACAATTTCCCAGTTTCAACATTTGTCATGTTATCTATGTTCTGTTGTGAATAAAATATTGGCTCATGTGATTTGGAAGTCCTTTGGTTTTCATTTTGTTCAAATTTAAAGAACGTCCCAACTTTTCTGGAATTCGGGTTGTACCTTCATAGTAAACAATTCTTTGTTTTACCATCTACTCGGTGTTGATGTTTTTATTTAAATCTGTATAACACTGTAAAGTTTTGATAAGAGCCCTATTAATCACTGATGCTGTTTCTGATGTAAATGATAATAAGTGATGGTTTACAGGTGCAGTACAAAATTAGCCACAGCTATGCATGCATGACAGCTGTTCAGCGGTGGGAACAAGTTTTAATATGCAAACAGTGTGCACGAGGTGAAACTGTTCATGGCAAATTGCTTCTGCTTAAATCTGTTTGCTATGTTTTTAAACATGACAACATTCTGGTTGCATCTGCCTACTACTCTTTCACGTGTGGACATGTGTGTATGGGCTGCTCAGGACAAGACACCAGATACCGTGGTAAAAAGCACAAAGCTGTTAGTTTGTCAGATGTGTCTTTTAAGCTGTACTATCCATCCATTTAATCCTAACTACTTACAGCTACAGTCAATTTAGAATCATTAGTTAACATAACCCCATACATGTCTTTGGGAAGAATTGGGAGCACCTGGAGAGAACATGTAAACTCCACATCTGGTGGATTTGAACCCAGGACCTTCTTGTGGTGAGGCAACAGTGCTAACCACTGCACCACCGTGCTACCAAAGCTGTTCTATGATTATTCCCAATTCAGTGGAAAAGGTATATTACAACCTTTGATCACTTCTGACTCATCCTATTGAGTGAAGTTTATAATAACTGAAAGTCATGATTTAACTAAATAAAAAGAGTTATGAGGTTTTTATTTCAGAGGTTTTTCCTCATGAGTAACAGCTGTAATATCTAAAAAATTCAGATGATCTATTATCCAATATATTCAATAATCTACTTAAAGTTTCAATTTTCTCTTTGGATGCGTTACTAGATGTTATTTAAAAGACTCAGCAGATTTGCTCTCTTCAAACAAGCTTCTCCTTTTCCCACAGTAACTCTGTCTCCTCTAAATTAGCAGGGGCGGAAAGGACACATCTGCTGCAGCCATGCAGATACAAAGCTGCCTATTACTGCAGGTAAACTCGGTTATTACAACACTGAAATTGAAGGGCTGTGGCTGCCAACATAGACTACAATATTTCAACACTGCACAGTAGTTTCATCACTTGTGATAAACAACATAGAAATGCTCCAAAGGGGCAATATATTGAGATATATAAACTGTGCATTTGAGGGTAATAGTGTGATTTGTGCTCACAGCTGGTGGAGTATATTTATACCTATATACTTGGCAGTTGTACTTTAAGACTGAAGGGTGCCTGCTCTGGAGTGTTTCAGGTGCAGTAGGATATTTACCTTTCACCCTGAAGTCAAGGAGGGGAAAGCTACCATCCAGAACCAACTTGTTTAATCAGGAGCTGTTTGGTCAAGCGAACAAGCCCTAACTGAGACTTTGTCTGTGTAATCAGTGGACTACTAATACAGAACTGTAAGCCTTTAAAAGCTAGTACAAAACAGACTGTGCAAAGAAAATCATACCACAATGTTCGGTATGTGCAGGAAAATTTGATTTCTCCAGCATTAAGCAAGCAAAATAAAGTGGCAGTTTCAAGTATTTATAGATGCATCTCATTTACCCTTTGTTGATGCAACATAATGGTCTGTATTTTCAAATTAAAACTCCCTAATTAACTAGCCATTTTAAGACTTTTAATTAACCTCTTTACAGGAGTTTTTCTTTACGACTTTCTCTCAATGAGAAGAGATGTTGAGACTGGCCTACAAGTCCAAGCACTTAAAAAAATCCCACAGAATTAAACAAATGTTTTATGAGAACAAGCAGATTCATAGCAGGCAAGCAGTCAGGGACTTTTTCCACTCTAAGCATGAGCAACGCAGGAAACTGCAATGAGCAACAAAACAGCTGTTAAAGTTTATGGGCCTGGAGCAATTTATTCATACTGTGCATTAAAAGAGCAAAACTTTGAAGAGGGTGTTTACTTGCGGTCATACAGGACAGCCCATGTGGTGAGAAAAAGACAGACATGGGAGAGAAATAGCGGGGAACCCACCTTTTCATTTTTGAGATCACAAAAATTCAGACAGTGTGAGTAAACATGTAAAAACATTTACATTTACTGAGGTAAAGTTGTTAAAATCCCAACAAACTAGTGCCAGTCAAGATACAATCCTACACTTAGTTTCCTCCCATGTTGGCTCTTTAAATACTGGTAAAAAAAAAAAGCCATAATTCATTGGCACTTGCTCTGTTGCCAAAGAAAAACAAGGCCCAGATTGAGATCATCTGAACTTAAAATTTGTATGTGCCAAACATCAGCTGTTTACATCCACTCTTGCTGCTAATTGCTAGTTGCTGCTAATTGACCCCAGTTATGAGTATGACCATTCCCCTAGTTTGATACTCTCCAGACCAGCAGACTTGACTGTGACACCCACTGGTCTGAACCATTTGTTATACTTCTCTCAGCAGTCTGGAATTCATCAGGCACTGTCCTGGAGTGTCTATCATTTACATTTACTTGTGACATTTAATAAACAAGCATTAGTCTCGCACCACAAGCAAGCCAAAATGTTTGATTTATCCAGTGACATAACCCCACATCTACAAAACAGACTGGCACAAACCTTTTGCGCTGACATTCACAATTTCAAGAATATGAATCTCTAACTGCCTCGAGAACCATCATCTGTTCAGGAATTTAATTTCTATAGTACTTTTTGTATTTTTTTATCAAACACATGTTGAACTAATGGTATTACTATCATAAACTGTATGTAAAAGATGGACATAGCTATCAATACATCAGGATTGCATAGTGACATCCTTTTCTTGAAGCCTCAAGTGGAACACTTTCACTTTCTTGGTGGTTTGAAGGTGCATCCATAGCGTTTAGGTGCATTGCAATTAACAGCAGAGCAAGTCCTGTTATTTGTCAGATAAATCAAATAAAATGAACCAAAAGGCAACAAAACCACAAACATGATCAAAAGGCCAAGTTCAGTGTGTCAATCCAGTGGAAGTGAAACCTAGCAGAAAACTACAGACTACAACAGCTCCATTTGTCAGTTAAAGCAGCCACACTCCTAGCTTAAGCATACATAATATTTTAACAGGTAAGTTATATTTTTAAAAAATCACCTTAGTGTAGATATCATGAAGGGGGAATTAGCTATAGAGACCAAAACTGTTTTTATGTGCAGTCACGTTCCATCAGGGCAAGCAAGGCAAAACTGCTTGCCCTGTGAAATCTAATAATAGAGATCAATTAAAAAGAAAGCAAAACCTCTCTTTCTTTGCATCTCAAACAGCATGCCATTAGCATCTTTCATTGCATGTTTGCACCATCTTTTTAATTGCTGCCATCATGGTCTTTGAGGGGAGGCTGACAGGAAACTAGCTTGCTAGACAAGCTGCTGTTGGCTCTGCATTTACTGCTCTGAGATCAGTTACGATCTGTGCTTTGTGCTTAAGTGCAGCCTCACAAAGAAGCCTCACAAATATTTTTAATAAAGCAAGTTATATCTTGTTGCTTTTCAGAAAGCTGTATTTAATTGTCATAATACTAATGTTTTTCCTTGCGCTTTCTCTTGACAAAAGTAAAATAATGGTATTCTTTCTTTAACTCGTTAATGAAGACTTCTGCTTTGAGTGTACTGGTTTGCAGACCTTTGATGTAAAGTAGCATCCTGCTACTTCTACATATGCCTAAACATAAACGTACAAAAACACACAGGCCTTTTAGGTAGACGCTTTTCTGCATTCATCAGTCCAAGATTGCTGATTCACTTAAAGCTATAGACTCTGAACTATAAAGAGCTATAGCTGAGAACATAAATGCAAATAAGGCAATAAAATATACTACCACTGCGGTCTTGGCTTTGATGCAGACAAGATCCTTGTTCTGTCTGACAAACAGGGTGGTTACTGCAGACTTCACCAAGTTCAGCAGCACAAAATTACAAATATAGAGGCTTTACTCATACAGCTGTCATATTTGGTAAGTGCATCATTTTGTGTAGCTAAACATGTAGACTTGTGCTTAAAATGTGGCTTGAATTGGATGTAGACTCTAGCTCTCCTCTGCTCTCCCTCTTTCTGTATGTTTGTACAGGTGCATGCATGATGTATGTGTTACAGCCACTGTGTGACTGTGCACTGACCCACTTCCAGCGTTTGGCACACTGGCACTACTGCCTCTGTCCTGAGTGCAGAGACCGTGAGGCCCAGCAACAAACAGCCTTCTGTCACTGGGAAGAAGTCATATTTAGTTTTAATGGCCCTAAATTCTACTTGGGCTCCTAAACTCACTATTATTCCTAGATATTCCAGAAGCTATAAACCTGCACTATAAGCATCCTATAGAACTACTGTTGTTATAATTAACACCTTCAGCTCTGCTGATGACCCACCATCACCTTTACAAACCATTTTACAGATAAAAAAAAAAAACACAGCTAGAGTAAGGTCTGACAAATATAACCAGCATAGCAGCCATCAGCATGATCTGTGAGGTGAGTCGGGTGCATAGTCTGGCAGTAATGTTATTATAAAACTTGAACTCTGGGTTAGCTAATATTAACTCCTGTGCCAATTCAAGCATATTAAATGCTGGAGAGTCATCAGGGAAACGTGCCCCTGTCCCATACTCTTATTGCTCCCATACTCTTATTGCTCTTATTACTGCTCTTATTCTTCAGCGCTCTCCTTCAACGTCTCTTTGCTGTTTCATGCTTGATTTTTGCAGCTGGAGTTAACCGACATCAAGACATCTAAAGACACTGACGCATTTCAAATTTGAAAGGTAACACTCACACATTAAAGTAGGGGAGAGATTTTGATTTTTATTGGCAAAACGTGTGTCATGGCAACATGCTTGAGAAGAGAAGAGAAGAGAAGAGAAGAGAAGAGAAGAGAAGAGAAGAGAAGAGAAGAGAACTTAATTTGACTCTTAGATGGCAGAACAATGTGAAGGAGATGTGTTTGCAGCTGTAAAGTGTTTCTGTGGTTAATACAGTCATTGTCTTTGTACTAAATCCAAACAGGCCACTAGGTGTCTCCTGTCACTGCTGGCAAACACACTCAGCCCAAGCCTCTAGCTCTACATAAATGCAGAAATGCATGATGAGTTCCTTACAAAGGTACATCTAGCTCTAGTTCTCACTCAGTTCACAGACCTTCAAACTATTGTTTGCTTTTATAAAACATATTTGCCATATTTTTTTCACTCTTCTCCATTTTCTGGAGGGGGCTGGAGCCTATCCCAGCAGCCATAGGGCGAGAGGCAGGGTACACCCTGGACAGGTCGCCAGTCTGTCGCAGCTACAAAATATATGTATGCAAATCGATTAACCAATGATTTGCCCCAATGCATTAATATCTGAGATCCGTTAGCCAGTCCAGCCCATCAGACTGCCTTCATGAAGCTTCAGTCCACCTCAATGCCATCTTTTCCTTGGCTGTTTCATGTTGGGAGTGGTCTGTGAATTTGTCCCCATGCCAGTTCCCTCTACAGCAGCTCTAAGAACTCTACTGCATCTTAATGCTCTAAATTGCAGTCATACATTTGATGGCTGTCTGGCAGAGAGGGGGTTCCCACACCTGAAAGCTGACAGGGCAGCAAGGCTGATTGCTCCTGGCAGAGGTTAAACTGCCATTGCAAGGGACTGTCAATTCGGTCACAGCTGTGGAGCTATTTTATTCACGGTCACCTCTTCTTTATTTTCTGGAAGGAGACCAAGGATTTTGGGTGTGTGCCTGTTTTCATTGCTCTGAAAAGCAATATTCTTACAGGCTGGCATGCCTGTCTAAAAAACAAATGACAGCTTGGCTCAGACAAGGTGTGGTGGGGCTGTAGGTCTTTAGGCTGACTCTCTTTGACCTTAAACTGCAGGCGTATGGAAAAGCAAGTAAAGTTTCACATCCAAACTGGGTGGTGGCACAGTGTGAGGGTGCATGATGTGAAATTGTTTTAGTAAAATTTAAATGCATTTACATATTAAAAAATAGTCTCCCTAAAACTAAAACTTCAGCTTGAAACAACAGCAGATGTTGCAATTTATGAGACAATCACAAGTTCTCAGAACGTGTCCAGTGGCTGAGATGGAGCGCTGCCACTGGGCATTAGCACATTTTGACATGCAGAGAATCCTCATCTCAGCTTCACAGATCCTGACTGTGCATTTGTATGAGGATAAGAAAACTCTGCACTGGCACCCAAATTCTTGATCTGCATGCGGTTCATCAGAGCAGTGACCAAAACCACCACTAGCTCTGCAGCAGATGGGGGACTGGAGTGTCTTTACTGAAGCATGGGTGAGCCCATCCAAAAGAAGCTCGGGAAAATTAGTAGCAGCTGTTGAGATCCTTGCAGAGTTGAGATGCATCTTTGAGATTGATCTGTTTCCTAATTTAAAAAAAAATCTGTAGATTTGCTTTAGTCTGATAAGAATAGTGTGATATGTAACATAGCAGCATAAGTTTTTCTGAAGGTTGCTGGAGCACAGATTTTGTGTCTGGGGCTGCAGTATGAGGAGAGCTCCTTCCTGTCTCTCACAGGATGTGGGGTATCCTGTCTGGCAGCAGCAGAGAAGGGCGCCCAGCTTCAAAGCCATGAGGAAGTGGTCAGGGGATGAGAAGAGGTAGGAAGGACAGGGGGAGGAGGCGCCAGAGAGCCCTGAGCACTGCACCGATGAATGCTTCTAAAGCTCTCTGATTTGAATTCAGTACATTTCCACATGAACTCAATAAAGACACAGTATAAACTTCATAGAGGCTGATATAAATAGAGGTATAATTTATTTTGCACACAGATGTTTTGCTTTTGTGATACTGCTTTCAGATATTTAAACATTTCAGATATTTAGTAAAGCGGATATACACTGTATTCTAGCGTATGCTGTTAATAGCTCCACAACGCTCCTAAGTGGAGTTCAGTTTCCTTCCTACAGACCCTTGTTCTATTTACAAGTGAGGGGGCTGTCTGAAAGACTCTTGCAAATCTTGACTTCAGAAGTATGTGCAGTTGGCACTGGGAGACGCACCCTGTTCCACTGGCATCTGAGTCAGGCAATAGTCAGCAGTGAATGTGTCAAGAGGCATGTATGCTGCACACACAAACACAGAGCGAGCAAGTAGGAGATAAACTAAAAGTGTCAAAAAGCACGTAATAGAAAGGGAGGAGGATAAAAAGAGCTGCAAAAATGGGAAGGAGAGAGATTTCCTAATTAGACGCATAGCAGCAAAGTATAGGGCTTTTAACATCATTACACTCTCTTGTAATTTTATGCTTGTCTTGCAGGCTGACTTGCGTGAGATCAAAGGCTAATGCCAAGAAAAGCAGAATACGAATCAAGTAATTATCACTTAAAAGATGAAGCAACTTTGCTTCTCCTCTCTGTCAAGCTTTTTCCTCTCCACACATGTTTGACATTAGCCGTTCTGTGCCCCATATTGGTAAAGACATTCTGACACGACCATCAGGGCCTGACTAAAAGGAAGCCTGAGGCACAAGGAAGCCTATTTATAGACCTGGGTTGAAACAAGCTGCTACTAATTAGTCAGGTCCATCATGGAACGGGAATATAGTGAGACACAGTGGGAAAAAAAACTCACTGTAAGGAAGTCAGGTTGTTTACAATATGGATTGATTTCAATACACAAAAGCAAAATATCATGGCAGAGACTGTTAAATTGAAATTTTGCCATTTATTTACCCATTCATTATTCTCAGCAATCAATAAAGTGAATAAAAAGACTCAATGAGCACACTGTAGATATAGGTATGGTGCTGTGCAAAAGTCTTGAGCCACCCCTCATTTCTTTATATTTTGTCAGGAAAATGGGAAATAAGTACAGCGATTTATTTAAATGTGCAAACATACAAAACACATTTTATAAGGCAACAACATTTTGTACAGTTCTAACGAGCTTGAAAATCAATATTTGTCATGACCACCTTTATTCTTCAAAACAGCCTGAACTCTCTTAGGCAGCTTTCTTGTCATCTCTTTAAGGAGTCTTCAGGAATAGTTCTCCAGGCTTCTTGAAGTAAATTCAAAGCTCTTCTTTGGATGTTGGCTGCCTTTTGTTCCACTCTCTGTCAAGATGATCCCACACTGCTAAAATAATGTTGAGGTCCGGGCTCTGGAGAGGCCAGTTCATGACTGATAGTGATCCATTGTGTGTTTTTCAATCCAGGTATGCTTTTACTGTATCGGCAGTGTGTTTAGGATCATTGTCATGCTGAAAAATGAAACTGTTGCCAATCAGACGCTTTCCAGATAGTGTTGCATAGTGGATCGATATCTGACAGTACTTTTCTGTGTTCATAATTCTGAATTGAATTTTAATATGATCCCCAACGCTGCTGGCTGAAATGCAACCCCAAACCATGACAGAACCTCTACCATGCTTTAAAGATGGCTGTAGACACTCACTGTTGCACTTCTCTCCTGACCTCCTCCGTACATTTTGACCTGAACAAAAAATATCAAATTTGGATTCATCACTCCATCAGTCCTGTTGCCACTGATTTTCAGTCCAGTTCTTGTATAATTTGGCATACCTCAGCCTTTTCTCCCTGTTTCCCTCACTTCTGGCTTCTTGACAGCCACCCTTCCACTGAGACCACTTCTGATGAGGCTTCAGTGAACAGTAGATGGATCAACTGAAGGGTTAGATGCATCTCTCAGGTCCTGTGTCACGTTAAGTTTTCGACTAATAGCTAATCACCTTCTTGGTGCAAAAATACAACTAAAACGGGAAGAAACTTTGTGGGTTTTTTTGACAGGCTGCCAGTAGCAAACTGCCTAAATATCAATTTTTTGATAAGTCTTCTGTAATATGTACACAGCACATCCCTTTTTTCATGCTTGAATAATTCATAGGTCAGTGTTAAGTGGTGTAACAAACAAATGTAACAAAGACTTTTGCACAACACTTTATGTTACCAGAGATGAGTATGAGAAACTCTGAGACTAAATCTGATCAAAAGAGGATGATAAATCAGTAGCCTTTCAAGTGTATATTTAGAAAGATATCAGGTAATAGACACAGAATTAGGGATAGCGGAAACAAATCTGATCCATTAGGATCTTGTAAAGTTAATATGTCAAATATGCATGAGGACTACGTAACTGATCTCAGAGCAGTAAATGCATGATCTAGCAGATCTAGTCTAACACATGGATTTTCAATGTCTGCTAACTCTTTAGCTGCTAAACAATACAATACATTCACACGCTATTGTAGATGCTAACTCCATCTCTCTTACTCTATGTTTGGTGCTTGGCAGGTGTGCTAGGTTTACTCTAATGTTTAGCTGAAAGCAGCTGCCTGTTGCAGCTGAAAACTAATGAAAGTGGACCAAAACAGTGAGCTGAAAAATGCTAAAATGTTCTATAGAACAGAGAAGAACTTCTGATTCTGACAATCATTCTCTGTACTTCTCATTACTATCAAGGACTGCTTTCACAACTTTGTAGTTGCTTTCAAATAAAGTCATATTTGCATGCTTGTTCAGATACTCTCAGTTTAACATCTGAATGAAAACATCTGTATATTATCATATTTTGGCATATTTGAGCAGGTAAATGGCTATGTTGCTTATTTGCTATATTCAGCATACCTGTCAAAAGAATAATGCCTGCTGTCCACACTATTGTAGCTACATCAGCTATAACTTGATGATACTGGTTTTAGCATGTGTGAATGTACTGTAAGAGTGAATTTGCTTGTCTTTGTGATTTACAGGCTATTTTACCCAGTCCTTGCTGGAAATTTACCATGCGCAGTCTGCACTGCAGAGATCTGTACCATGGTCGAAGCTTTAGGCATAAATATAAAGAATACATTGGGCAGTAAACTTGACTGAGCCGGAAAAGTAATAATATACGTCCTTTCACTAACAGTTCCAAAATCCACTAATGTCATGTGGTGCGACTGAAATACTTGGCTGATTTCTTATTTGGTCTGTGGCTCTGAGATGGAGAAGTTAGTATTCACAAGAGCAAAAACGTTGGAATAACAAAATGCTGCTGATGCCAGAACCTCCTCATAGATCCTGCCAGGGTGTCAACATGCCCGACAAGAATGTGCTGAGCTCTACTTTCACCAGGGGTAAGTGCAGTGTATGTGTGCATGTGCGTGTGTGTTTGAATGTGTGCAGCACTTGTATGTGGATATATTTCTATCTGTGGGATTCACTATCTGTGTGTAAGCATGTGTGAGAGGGGTTTAGGATGAGTCAGCTGGACCGCTATTTGAAGAGAGGTTGGAGACAGGAGACGAGGAGCTCAAGTTTAAGAGAGTGGTGGAGGACAACCGCTGACCAACAGTAACCAATACAGTCAGTTGCACTTTAATGCGACATTGTAGCAGCTGTCACTACATTACAGGGTGAGTTTCATGTCAGTAGGCACCCACGCTGCTGAAGTGTCCTTGAGAAAACAATAAATCTCTCTCAGCTCCAAATCTGAGCTTTGACCTTCCTGTGGATGGGGAACATTTTCCAATTATTGTCAATAAAAACTTGTGGTTGAATACTGAAGAATATAATCATCTCTAATGTGGGCATTTTGAGCTCCCAGATGCACCCTTTGTGGGTTATTTAGGCATGCTAATTGTAGTTAAGTATTGTGCAAGCATGCACACATGTATCTGAAACACACTTGCCCTGCAGTAAGGTGTATAATTTTCTTCTTGTCTCACAATATGTAAATCATATCTTAGTTCTGTTTATGGGAACAGGGAGTGGAATTTTTCAGCTCCATTTTATTCGGCAGCTGTTGCCCAGAGCAGCAGTCGTGTCTGCCTGCCTGGTGGTGCCTCCACAGGCCAACATCGGCCCACACACTGTGTGGATAAGAAGTGGCATAGCAAACTCACTGGACTACCCCCATAATCCCCCTTGGTAACAAGGATCAGTCACAGTAGATGTGGGAAAGGTAGGGGATAGCCTCTGTTCTTTGTGCTTGCGTCTATCTTAATGCCTGTGTCCAAGTTTTTCATTGCGGTGAAATTCTCCCACACTGTGAATTTTAGGTTCCCATTGGCATATGCACCCATTTTGCCCTATGGGGGGCAAAGGTGCTTTCAGTCAGGTGAAAAGGTGGACGAGGTCAGTGTTTGTCACAAAGGGGAAATACAGTTAACTGCTGTCAAGGATGCTGCTCAGAGACACAAAGACTGCTTTACAGGGCGAATGGGAACATGTGTGCAACACATGGTGAAGTTTGAACAGAGTGAGAGCCATGGGCTGGAGAGGCCCACAGAGACCTGGCTACAAACAACCACCACACATCAAACACACACACACACAAACACACACACATGTGCACAAATAACCATGTTCTTGTACATTCTCTACTTTTACAGCGGGTCGAAGGTTCATCCTATTACTTTAGCTTCCAGGTAGTACTCAGTGTGAGTGCGTGTGTGGGATGTGGTGATGAGAGATATCCGGTGCCAGCGTGTGAAAGTGTCGTAGAACACCCAGAGAGCTCAGAGGGGCTGATTACAGCTAATTGCCTAGGAAAAAGCACAACAGCAGGATGTACGCTGTCATTCAAAGACAATCACACACAGACCCTACCCCTCCTGCACATCAGTGACCTCCCTTGGTTTATACTTGGGTAGAAAAGATCTCCCTCTTTGCACCTCACTCCACATTCATCTGGCTTTCTGACTCTTGGCAAAGCCAGATCTGCAGCTCAGAGAGCTCTGCAAGATGACTGAGAGGTTGTTGGAGTCGATTTGACCTGGCAGTGATTCAGACTGCTGAGGCTGCTTTTTTCAGCTGTGGGGTTTTCCCCCTTGCTGTGGTATTGATGGAATCCTAAAGATGCTTGTAGCCAGATGTCTAAAAGACAGAGAGAAAGGAGAGAACCAGGCGATGTGCACCCCCACAAAGAGCCTGCAACATGCTTGAGCTCTTTTCGAACTTACACAGCCAGGAAAGCACACATCTGGATCTTCCAAAAAATAAGCAGGCGTACATATACATAGTTTACTAAAATGTTATATAATTTTTTTGAGAGACATAAATCCAGCAACAATCAACAGCATCCACGTCTGCTGCCATTGTTTGAATTATAATAATAAATGCTGGAACTGACCTGCAGTCTGTTTATGACAAATCGACAAAGTGTTTTTGTTTCAGGAAGATTAGTGGACTAAAAAAGATGAAAAGAACAATTTGTTTATGACAGCTTCAGCAGATTGTTTTAGTGCAAATAAGAAAGTCTTGTAAAATGATCACTAGCGAGACAAAGTCATACATCACATTCTTCTGCACTGCAAACCTCCTTTTTGTTTTCTCTCACACAAACACGCACAATCTCACTCCACATTTTCATGCCTCATCTACCTCCTCTTTCTAACTCCCTGAGCCTTTCCTGTCAGTCCTCTGGTCTTTCTCCTGGAGAGTAGCCCTGGGCAGACAGGAAGTGTGGCCTCCTCTGGGCTGGGTCCATCACTGCAGTGTTTATTGTTCTAACCTCAGAGAATTAGCATTGTAGACACCAAGTACAAAGTCAAGGGCATTGGAGCTTGTGGACATTGCAGGGGAGGTAGAGGAAGCAAAACAGGGCCTGACTGGGTTGTATATTTGTTTAGTGTGGGGTGCAGACCTGCCAACAGGCACTGAGATGTTCAGGTGGTTGAGGAGGAGGTGGAATCATGTCGGGGCGATTGCTCCTCTTGCATCACTTTACCTGATGTGGAAAATAGTCAGTGGACAAGAACAATGAAAAAGCATACAGCAAATTTTTTGCTACTTTAGTGCAATAAAGTAGCTAGGGAGAAACCTGTGAGGACATGGCAGCTTCCACCTACACAAAGACTATAGTAAAAATCTCTAAGCTTGGCATAAATACCTTCTCATTCCCAAAAAGCAAACATGCATTTTGTATAGCCTGAACTGATTCTTGTACACAGCTAATCATAAGGCAAGACTGTATTTGTTTCTACGGTTAACAGTGTAACACATTCCAAAGTAATGCATTACTGTAATCACATTACAAGTTCAGTCATCGCATTTCAGTTACAATTATGTTGTTACTTGTGATACAAAGGTTCTTAAGTTATCTGCATGACAGGTGGATAAAATGAAAAAAACATCAAACATGCGTTTTTCTTAATGTGCTGCAATCAGCTGATTTCGGTTCATGTGCAGGGAGGAGGAAAATAGCGGCGCGGTCTACAACTTTTGACTAGTGGAGATATGGACATTACTTTTATTTTAATTGGAAGAATGAACAAGATGGTAAAGTGCTAGAAGATGGTAATGTAATGAGTAGTGTAACAAATTACTTTCTCAGATGAGTAATTATGTAACTTACTGCATTTCTATAAGAAAGGTATAAGAAAAGAAATGAGTAATGTGTAAATCATTACCTTTTTTGAGTAATGACCCCAACACTGCAGGTTATAAATATCTACAGTTTCTGACATACACCATCACGGCCAAATACCTAATAATCTGACACAAAGCAGTCTCTGTAGAACTTTTTGCTAACAGTTGCATATGCATCCTGGTTGACTGATAAAACATCTAAGTACATTATATTTTTATATCTCAAAAAAGAAATACTCTTTTGGCTTTTTAAATTGTATGCCATAAGTTATTGTTTACCATGTATTTTTATAACTGTACACTATGTGGCTATTACATAAAATGTCTATATGCATAGCCAGATGCAGACACAGATGCAGCTAGGTCAGATGCATCTCCCAGGTCCTGTGTCAAGTGTTTCCTGGATTTCTTTTCCTATTTTTTAAGGACATCCAGATACTGTTCATTTGCTGTAGACAGTTTTAGGCCTGCCACATCCTTTTGTCCTCTACTTGTCCAGTTTCCTCAGATTTGTTTAAGGACCCACTGCACACCATGCAGATCTTTCTAAGGTGTCTGTTATGTGTAGACACAACACTGGTTCATCCCTTGAGTTGAGATACCTGTTTTATGAAAATATAAAGAAATGAAGGGTGGCTTAAGACTTTTGTACAGTAGCATATACAGATAAATTGTGTGTTTTGTACATACATATAATTAATACTCATAGTTATATAGTAATAACGTTGTTTTATTTTTAAATTTTCCAATAATTAATTTGAAAAATGTGAAAGATTAGGAGAAAGAATGCAGAGTAATTATCTTTTTTTTCACAAAAATATTTCTTTCTGTTCAGGTTCTTAATCATCTTGCAACCTTTCACATATAATTTCTACTCCAGGAACTACTTTCACATGCAGTGCATTTTTAACATTTTTTTGTTTGTTTTACATCCTGGGGCAATGTAAGAAGCTAACAACAAAATACTGACATATGCTAACATGGCTTGTTACTTTCAGCAGACCTAGTACAAGATTTGCATTCACTGAGAGTCATATTTCTGGCCACCCCATCAGTGGAAATCCAACTTTCACTCTGCTTTTACACTAAAACCTTCATTATGTTCAAAAGCTATTTATTAACTCTAAACTGTGAAAGTGACCCAAAGCAGTGTACAGTAAAACAAGTAAAGCTGAAAAATATTACAAATCTCTGGAGTGTAGATGAGAACTGCAGTGCTGGGTGACAAAATCTCTGTGGGCTTCTTACTATGAACAGCACTTCTCACTTCAGATTAAGTTAATTGATCTACCGTAATAATATTTTTTTTAAAAAAACAAAAAACTAATTAGTGCACATCTAAATTTTCATCTGCTTTTTTTTAAAATTTGATTTGCTGTTTTAAATTTAAAAATGTTCTAACATATCACCAGACTGGCTTCAGTCTTTTGTGCCCAGACTCTCAATCAAAACCACTTTTACTGACATGTTTCTGGACTTGGTTTTGTTTCACTAACCAAAAACAGTCATAAAGCCTCAAGCAAAAGCCATATCCTTCGGATGGTCTAACTACAGTGTAAAGAAGGTGGGATAAATAATATAAAGCTGTAATTCGTGTTAAATATACACTTTTCTGTTCATTTACCTCAATGAGGGACATGTGGAGGATCTTTTTTTTGTGGAGAGACTGCTGATTCACACAGAACAGAGAAGCAAAGAAACTTCTGTAGTGCTTTATAAACCAAGTGAAATGTCAATGGCTTATGCAGTTAAAGCTAATGCCCATGGTTTGTGGTACTGAAAAAAGGCCAAAAGCATGAAGCCAAAGGTGGCCAGTAAGACAGAGTTATCCACATTTCAGTGTGATCCAAGAAATGATCTGTCTCATTAGGCGAAGAACACTTATAATGACTTGCAGAGAAACACTCAGTCAACCGAGCTCCCTGGTGCTCTGCTTCTCTCTGATGAATTGAAAGCCATTTTTCTTCCTGAAAAAATCCAAATGGAGAGTAAGCAACAGTGTAAAGAAATATGAAAGAAGCAGAACACCAGCCATGCCCTGATTAGTTACACTGTGAGCAGCCAAAGGGAAAGAAAGTTGGACGTACCTTCAGAAATTAAGCAAATTACAAATAAAAACCAATGGGGTAATACAGAGGTAGTGGGGTAATAGATTTGTCACCTGTTTCCAAAATAAGGCGGGTAAAAGAGGAGTGAGTACATAGATTTAATGAGGTGAATTCAAAATATACAACAGTGGTTTGGAGGTTCACTTGTGTCTTCTTCCATTTGGTTAGCTCTGAGGGGAACATGTAAGTAGATAAATTCTTTAGAGGTGATTGGGCTGTTGTCCAAATCAGATGTCACACAGAGTTTACGCCTGTGCCTCTGAATTTGACAGGAAGGAAAAAAAATCACAGGGTGGGCCACATCATTCCAATGTAATCAGACTTTGAGGAAATGAACGGACACACAGTGTGACTTTGGGAGAGACTTTTTATGGCAGGAATAAAGCTGCAGTTTTTTTGCTCCAGGTTAGGACCACAGCTTAGCCAGCCATGCATGACAAATCCTATGATGTAAATGATAGAAAGGATTTAGCCGCACGGGGATTGAAGGTTTGGTAGCTGGTCGAAGCAGGAAAGCCTGGCCATTTCAGCCACTTTGCTCTTTGGTGCTAATCAGGAAAATTCAGGTTTATTTATATAGCGCCAAATCACAACAAGAGTCGCCTCAAGGTGCTTTATACTGTAGGTAAAAACCCTGCAGTGTTCTAGAGATAACCCCAACAATCAAGCAGCCCCCTGTGAGCAAGCACTTTGTGGCTGTGACAAAGAAAAACTCCTTTTTAACAGGAAGAAGCGTCCAGCAGAAACAGGCTCAGGGAGGAGCAGCCATCTGCCACGACTGGTTGGGGGTGAGGGGAAAGAGGAGAAAAAGAGAGTGCACAGGGAGATATGACAAAACACAGAATAAGGGAGAGAGAAGACAAAAATGTAATGACATGCTGCAGTGGTTTATAAACACATGGGGAGTGAAAAGAGATGAGTGGAGAAGAAGTGCTCATTGCATCACATGAAGTCCTGCAGCAGTCTAAGTCTATTGCAGCGTAACTAAGTGATAGTTCACGGTCACTTGATCCAGCCTTAACTATAAGCTTTATCAAGAAGGAAAGTTTAATTTCTCCCCAAAGTGGAGAAATTGAGAAGAAACCACAAAATGTTTGAATGAGTTGACATCAGGGGGAAAGCTGTGGCAAGGTAAGATATGGCAAACTGCCCTAGGCTTAATCTTGAGAGCAGAAACGGTTATAAGGGAGTGCCTGTGATAAAGGCATTGATTATTGCAAAGAAAGGCTCCGGTGTCTGATGAATCAGCCCGTCTGGCTATCAAAACACAATTCTGTGCCTGGGAAAAAGAAAAATTTGGCGAGTGGCGGAGGTGGTGGTGGTGCTGGCAAAGAATAACACAGGACCTGTAAGCATGTGTGGGTCTGTAACTTTTACCCTCCTGCCACTCTCAGATCTCTGAGTTTAGGCCTATGGGTTGAACTGGCAGGAGAGTGCTTTAAAACTGCAGCTTAGGAACTAGGATCAAGGTATTAAAACAATTCAAAACATGATCCTAATTTATTTAAACTCATCTGTTTCCCATAAGAGAAAGCTAATTAATGAGCATGGCTGGTGGAAATGCTAGGCTGCACAAATGAGAGGCAGAGAGAGAAAGAGGGGAAAAGAAATGATTGTGTGGCTTGGGGAATTAGAGGACATGGAGATCCTATACATTACTCACTGTCACATGTGTCAAATAGGATTACTTCTTAAGTTACACAAGACGGCTGCGTTCAAAAACCATTTGCACTTTCACAATGTTTTGATTAAGACCAATTTGGTGCATTTGTTTGGCGACTGGGAAAGCAGGGTAAAAGAAAAGAGGGCGAGTTTCTTTAACATTGTGTTTACTTTAACATTGAGGCGAACAGCATATGTCTGCGTACCACTCATGACAGCAATTTTCTCAATCCCTGCGAGATGCATGGAAATGATTAAAGGAAACATTTGCACTGTGGTGGTCACAGTTATTCTGGCAACAAGCACTTGGGGAAAGCCTTGGCTTATTGTTCTTGACCGTTTTCTTGCACCTGGACTGATCCTGATTATTAAAGAGAGACTGAAGATTTTCCCTTTCTGATTATCTTTGTTCTTATTTCAATAATCACATCCAAGTGGGGTTTTGTTCAGTGGAAGGAGACCCACTTAAAGAGAACTGCAAAATACATCAGTTTCACATGAAAGCATACAACACTCAGAGATTTCCCATTCAGACAACTATCAGCCTGTTCTCATATCATGGCAGGAGGCAGTCTTCTTGGCCCCATTTTAGATTAAATCTGCACCTAAAGTCTGGAGAAGCACAGAGCCAGCAGACCAAAGAAATTCAGGTAGCAAAAAAGACTCACACCCCACCTGCTGCAGACTGCTAGAATTCTTGTTTGCACAGCTGCTGCTTTCAGACTTTCTCATACTTAACTATTTCATACACTCCTACTGCACAAGAATAGCATTACAGAAGCCTGCCCTCAGCAGTGGAAGACAAGTAACCGAGCTCCTGGATGACCACAGCCTGACCGACCCACCGGACGTCCGCTCTCACAGTTGCACCGGACAGGCTGGTGTTGACAAAGAAATATGAAGACATCTTAACTGGAAACATGGTTGTTTTTTTCCACCAATCTAATAAAAGGCTCAGATTCCTAGAAAAGCACTAAGTCTTAGTTGACTACACAGCTGTCAGCAGCACTTGATTTCTTACCACCCACCAGCTTAGGCAATATATATATAAAACCAAACCTCTGTTGACTGCTTCTGAAATTTTTTTTAATGCATTCCTATGTAGCATGAGATAAGACAGGATTTCAAATAGAGAATTTAAAGTTATTTAAGTAGAAATCCATTCAAATCAACCTGTGTTTGATTACCTGCCTGTGCTAGTCTAAGAGGATGAGGGAGTTTGTAATGGAGTACCATGAGGAGGTTTCAGCTTAAATAGGCTGGAGCCTATCCCAGCTGGGCAGCAGGGTCGGTCGGTCAAGAGCGGAGGTCCTGGCAGTCCGATCCCCAGCTATTGAGGCTGGCTATTGGGACATGGAACGTCACCTCTCTGGGGGAAGGAGCCTGAGTTAGTGTGTAAGGTTGAGAGATACCGGCTAGATATAGTTGGGCTCACCTCAACACACAGCTTGGGCTCTGGAATCAGTCTCCTGGAGAGGGGCTGGACTCTGTTCCAGTCTGGAGTTGCCCTCAGTGAGAGGCAGCGGGCAGGGGCAGGTATTCTTGTATCCCCTCAGCTTGCTGCCTGTACGTTGGGGTTTTTGCCAGTGGACAAGAGGGTTGCTTCCCTGTGCCTTTGGGTCGGGGAATGGGTCCTGACTGTCATTTGCGCTTATGCGTTGAACAACAGTTCAGAGTAGTCGGCCTTCTTGGTGTCGTCCTACTGGGAGACTTCAACACTCACGTGGGCAACGACAGTGAGACCTGGAGGGGCATGATTGGGAGGAACGGCCTGAGTGGTGTTCTGTTATTGGACTTCTGTGCAGATCACAGTTTGTCCATAATGAATACCATGTTCAAACATAAGTATGTCCACAAGTGCACATGACACCAGGACACCCTAGGTCGTAATCGTATCATCAGATCTGTGGCCATATGTTCTGGACACCGGGTGAAGAGAGGAGCTCAGCTGTCAACTGATCACCACCTGGTGGTGAATTGGATCAGGTGGCGGGTGAGGATGTTGGACAGACCTGGCACACCTAAACGTATAGTGAGGATTCCTATCTTTAAGAAGGGGGACCAGAGCATGTGCTCTAAATACAGGGGGATCACACACCTCAGCCTCCCTGGGAAGGTCTATGCCAGGGTACTGGAAAGGAGAGTTTGTCCGTTAGTTGAACCTCGGATACAGGAGGAACAATGCGGTTTTCTTCCTGGTCACGGAACAGTGGAACAGCTCTTTATCATCTCTGGGATATTTGAGGGTGCGTGGAAGTTTGCCCTTCCAGTCTACATGTGTTTTGTGGACTTGGAGAAGGCATTCGAACGTAACCCTCAGAGTATTCTGTCAGAGGTGCTAATGGAGTATGATGGAGTGTCTGGTCCGTTGCTACGAGCCATTCAGTCCTTATACAACCATTGCAAGAGTTTGGTCCACATTGCCAGCAATAAGTCAGGCTCGTTCTCAGTGGGTGTTGCCCTTTGTCATTCTGTTCATAGTTTTTATGGACAGAATTTCTAGGTGGAGCCAAGTGGTGGAAGGCTTCCACTTTGGTGGCTTCAGAATCTCATCTCTGCTTTTCACAGATGATGTGGTTCTGTTGGCTTCATCAGGTGGTGGCCTCCAGCTTGCACTGGAGCGGTTTGCAGCCGAGTGTGAAGCAGCGAGAATGAGAATCAGCACCTCCAAGTCTGAGGCCGTGGTCCTCAGCCAGAAAAGTGTGGAGTGCCCACTCTGGGTCAGGGACGAGTTGCTGCCCCAAGTGGAGGAATTTAAGAATTTCTGGGTCTTGTTCAGGAGTGAGGGGAGAGGGGAGCAGGAGATCTATAGACAGATTGGGGCCGCAGCTGCAGTGATGCAGACCCTATGTCGGTCCATCTTGGTAAATAGAAAGCTGAGCATAAAAGTGAAGCTCTCGATTGGCTGGTTGATCTATGTCCCTACCCTCACCTATGGTCACGAGCTTTGGGTAGTGACCGAAAGAACGAGATCGCGGATACAAATAAATGAACTGTCTCCGAAGGGTGGCTGGCATCTCCCTTAGAGATAGGGTGAGGAGCTCAGTCATTAGTGAGGGGCTCAGAGTAGAACTGCTACTCCTCCACATCAAAAGGAGCCAGCTGAGGTGGTTTGGGCATTTGACAAGGATGCCTCCTGGGTGAGGTGTTTTAGGCATGTCGCACCGGAAGGAGGCCCCAGAGCAGACCCAGGACACGCTGGAGAGATTATATCTCTTGGCTGGCCTGGGAACGCCTCAGTGTTCCCCGGATAAGCTGGAGGAGGTGGCTGGGGAGAGGGAGGTCTGGGCTTCTCTACTTGGGCTGCTGCCCCCGCAACCCGACCCCGGATAAGCAGAAGAAAATGGATGGATGGATGGATGAATGGATCTATGCCAGCTGTCAGTTTTGGTCTCCATCTATCCATCCATCCATCCACTAGGTGTCTGTTAGGCATCAGCTCAGGTAATTTGAGTAACCAAACTGGACTTCTCAACCTTGTTAGCTGTGTTGGTGCCTTTTAGAGCATTTTTAATGGAACTGTCTTACAAAAATCATGACTTTATGTGTGGTAACTTATATGTATTACCAGCCTACACAAGAAGTCTGTGATCTGTGAGTGAAATCTGTTGAGTGAAATAATAGTACTTTAATTTTATGCTACTTAGCATTAAATAGCATAGGACATAGATGCCCCTTGCTTGCTAGCTACACCCTCTTGTCCAGATAGCCCATATTTTATTTCTGACTCCAAAAAACAAGATGGTGGCAGCCATAATGCTAAACCTGTAGCTTCACAAAGAGAAACTACAAACCGATGGGTGACACTTTGCTGGCTATGTCCATTTCTTTGTGCAGGAATTTTTGGTCCAGACTGAAATTCTAAAGCATGATAGCTCAGTGTTAATTAGTAAAATGATGCCACAATAACAAACTAAAGGAAAATGATGAACATGTAAACATGTGCTAATAGCCTCTTAGCCATTGTATGCTACTCTTTTAGTCTCCTCATTATTTTACTTATTGTACGTGTACTTATTAAAACATGGCTATTTAAGTTGTACACCTACAAGATTTTGCAAAGTACATTGATGTTTGCATGTTAGACAGTGATAATTTTTTTGATGCAAAGTACATTGTAATTGTGTAAAAATGTAAATGTTGAATGTTGAATCAGCCGCATCAAGGTGGAGTCCTATAATGTAATGAAAAACACAATGGATAAGACACTATATAAGAATGGGAGTGATCTCATCAGGATCACGCTCTCTTTACAAAAATAAATCCATTAGATAGTTCATCCTCTGGAGGGTGGGATGATAATGCCAAAGGTAAGACTTGTGTGCCAAATCAATGTGTTTGTTGAGTCAGGGCTCTTTTTTTAACAGGGTTGTGCCACACCAGTTGAAGGTCACGGTGAGGTTAGGTTTCCTTCTCAGTTACCACTGTTGATAAGAGGTCTGGGATATGTAAACACAGTTTCGCTCCCACACACACACCTTTGTCTTTCTCAAACAAAAACACTACCACAGAAAGAATGGGCAAATATAAGAATACAGCAAATACAAAATATGAACATATTTTGTATTTGCTGTTGAAATGTTATCAAGTTTGATTTATCTGTGTGAGATTTCCACATTTTTCCAGGACAAACAGTTTTGGTAGTTTTAGTCAACCTGTGTTCAAAGAGTAGAAGTAATCACATACCCACCCAAACATCAGCCACACGCTGGAGTCTGCAGTCTCCTCACATATTGTGCACTATGTATTTTTGGACAGTGCCACTGTTCCTATAGTTGGTGGTATCCCAGAATATTTTAGGGCAATTCCCTTTAAGTATTTTGTTTGTGTCTCATATTGATGGGGAGTGTCCCAATGCTAGTTTTTTTTTTTTTTTTTTTTCCTTCCCCAACGCC